>QJNZ01000024.1:0-236490 GCA_004155055.1 Monosporascus sp. CRB-8-3
AAGTTGGAAATGAGTAACCTAGAACAAGACTACAGTCTTAAGAATTCAATACAATTGTCGACAAAAGAGAATAAAAAGAATTAATTATTTCGTTTTATAATTAAGAGATTAATAGTTTTAATATTATAATAGCGTTAAAAATCCTTATTCGTACTTAAGTAAAAAACGTTTTAAGGATATTTTTTTATATTACTTCCGTTTTTATAGGAAAATCGTTCCGACTTTATATTGTTATCCCTTTATTAATTTAGTTATTTAATATTTAACTATTTTTAAATAATACGCGTTATAAATTTAAAGGTTTAAACTTGTAAAACTTTTAAAAATAAAATATGTTTTAAATTATTTATAGCGTTAAATAATTACCGACAAGTCGTAATAAAATAAAAATAACTCTTTATAAATATTATTCGAGACTTAACGGTAATTAATCGCCGATATTTTCTTAGTTCTTAAGTTATGCAAGGTAAAGTGTTATTAAGGTATCTAGTTATATATAAGAAGCTGATCCATTTACTAAGTACGTATACAAAGGATTGCATAAACGCGACCGGAGAGCACCCTTTAAAAACCGTCCCTTTTTGGCCAAGGGCCGGAAAAACGCAATACGGGTTATGTAACACGGTAACTGACGGTAAGATATACCCGATCAATTGATTAGTTCCTAACGCCCCCAATCGTAACTGGTTTCCCCCAGCCACCCTTTAATTGTCGCCGACACGGTGGCTTAAGCTGGATTTAAACCAGCTGTCTTTTAAAACTAACCGAAACAGGGTGTCTAAGCCTGTCGTAATTGAAAGAAATATCTAGGCTCGCAACTATTAAGTTATTAGGCCAGTTCTTAAGTTATATATAATTATTTTACTTTATAAATATAACAAAAGCTAATTATTAATAATTAGTTAAAACTTACTATATTTCGAAACCTTGATATGCTTTTTAAGTTTTTATTAAATTTAAATCCCGTATTTATTCTTAATAACGATCGCAATAATACATATATTTATTCTTAAAATAATATAAAAGAATAAAAAGAATTAATTATTTCGCTATGTAATTAAAAAATTAATAGGTTTAATATTATAATAACGTTAAAAGTTCTTATTCGTATTTAAATAAAAGATTTTCCGGAGTTATCTTTTTATATTATTATTATATATTTTTAATAATTTTGTAATTATGTATTTATTATCTTTTTATAATTTTATTTTATTTTTTATAACTATAATTGTTACGGTAATATGTCGAACCTATAGGCTAGAACTAGGTTTCAGCTCGGGAACCTTGGCGTATCTTTTATAAACTATATGTCAGCAGTTACAGTGATTAGATGCGGGAATCTGGCGAATAGCGCATGGTTATTCTAGGAAAGACTGAAGAAGTCTAGGGGCAATCGCCCTTACATATACGTTTTAGCCGTACAAAGAATAGTTCCTGGACAAAGACTGTCCTAGGCAGCAGCTGCGGCCTAGATGCACCAGCCGCGGGCACCTAAAAGCACTAATTACCGACATTATATAATTTATATATATATATAAGGTTATTAAGTTTAAGCTATATTATTTAAGTTAAATTAAAAATATAAAATAATTATATTAATAATTAAGATAATAAATAATTTACTTAATATTTCTGATTATAATAATAATTAATAATTTTTACAGTTATAATAAATTATATATTACCGTTCTCAAAAATTTTATTTCGAAATTAACTGTTAAATTCAGGCAAATACTTAATTTTTCGATTAATATTAACTTAGGAACCTTATTTACGTAATACCGATAAATTTCGACTTTAATAAACCTTATATCTTTTAACTTTACGATTTAATAAGTGAAATTTCTTACAAGATAAATAATAACGTAAGGAATATTAAGCTTTTTACGGAAAACCTTGAGTCTATATAAAATAGTTACTTTATAACCTTTCCTTAATTTTATAATTAAAAGTGTTAAATATCAGCTAGGAAAAAAGGCTTAAAACTTTAAATTAACTATCTTTTTTAAACTTAATCGATGTTACGACTATAAGAAGGTTAGGTTTAAATAAAGCTAAGTAACTAAGATAGTATAATTTATTAATTTATTTAGTTTAATTATACCGTTACGTCTCTTTAAAGAAGAATATATATATATATATATATATAAGAAGGAATGTTCTTGAAAAGTTATTTTAAGGTTTCTTAATATATTATTTTAATAATAACGTAAGAAGTTAAATTAACCTTAATTATTTAAAGAGTAAAGTACTTTAATATAATAATAAACTTATTTAACTAGTTAACTATTAATTTAAGTAATAATAATAAATTTATTATATTTTATAATAGTTTTTAGCCGTGTCGGCGATAATTAAAGTAATTAGGGGCTTTTTACCTTAGCTGGCTTAAACCTCTCCAGTTCCTTTTTAATTTCTTAAAAAGTTATCTAAATACCGCTTTATAACGTTAAATATTAACAAATTAAATCGTAAATCCCCGTAATAAACTAACGAAGCTTAAATTAAAAATATAAAAAATAATGTTCTTTATTCGTAATTATTTCTATAAAAAAGCAAAGATCCGTAACAACTTAATAATAATAAGTTTTTATAAATATATATATATACGATCGCGTTAATTATAACCTATTAATAATACTATTTTAATCTTAATTAAAATCTGTTTAGTAAGTTTAAATTTTAAAAGGTTAATTAATTATAACCGGAATCTGTTATATTAATACCGCCCTTTTTTAAATACGACGAATCCGAATTTTATTTAATTTTACTGCGTAAATTTATATATATATATATGTATATATATATAAAAGTAGGATAATATTTTCTCGATATCGACGAGCGGATATAATATTTAAAAACTTTATTCGTAATTAAGCCTTTTATAATAATAATACCGGAATTTCTAATTCGACCGTTCGAATTAAGCATTTAATTAATATATTTTAAAAAGATTTTAAAACATTATTAATATACGAAAGTATATGGAAATGTATAACTCCTATTAATTAAAACCTTATTATACGTTAATATTATAATATATTATACGGAAAACTTATAACATTAAAAAAAAAACTAAAATTCCGCCGCCTGCGGATAAAATTCTTATTCGAGATAAAAATAATTTATATCACTTTAAATAAAAGTTAGTATTTTATAAAAACGTTTATTTTAATTAATTTAAACATTTAAACTAGATAATTATATATTAAAAAAATTATTATATAATACGAAACGGAAAACGAATTACTTTTAAAAAGTAAAAATTTAAACGTTTTTATATATTTTTATTATATTTAACTTAATTTCTTAATTAATAGGAAGTATATACTCTATTTACTAAATAAATTCGTATTATATATACGCTTAATACGAAATATTACCGAAATATTAAAGTTATATATTTACGAAAATTATATTATATTGAATAAATATATAAATCGATTAATTAAAAACATTAAAATAATTATATTTATTTATTTATACAAAGTTGTTAAATTTAAGCCTTATTATTTAGGTTAAGTTAAAAATACGAAATAATTATATTAATAATTAACAAAATAAATATTTTATTTAATATCTTTAAATATATAATTATTAATAATTTTTACAATAACAATAAATTATATCTCGGTTACGAAAAGCCTTATTCCGAAACCGATTATTACGTAATACCGATAAGTTTCGACCTTAATAAACCTTATACTTTTTAACTTTTCGATTTAATAGGTTTTATATAAAGTACCTTATAAATAATAATTTAGGAGATGTTAAGCTTTTCGCGGTAAACCTTAAGTTCGTATAAAATAGCTGCTTTATAACCTTTCGCCAGTTTTATGATAACTACGTTTTTTAACCTCGATTAATTTTAAGGTATTTTTTTAAAATTTTATTAATTAAAATAACTAATATATACCGGCTAAATCCGAATATTAAAATCTAATATTCCGTATTTCCGAAATTTTAACGAAAACGGTTTTAATTACGTTACCCGATTTAAATAAAATAATTAACTAAATAAACTATATTAATACTTTCGTCGATATTAATAACTTTTTCGACCAAAATCGGGTTTTGTTTTTAATTTTCGGATACGATTTAACTTAAAACGGCGGAAATAATTAATTTTTACGTAAACTTATACGAAAAAAAATCCGGCTTATAAAAAAACTACTAATAAAATTAAAAAATAACGATAATAACTTTAAAAATGTCGAAATTTAAATTTTAAGTTAATATAAAAAAATTACGAACGATAATTTATCCGGTTGTTCTGGAATACGAAAACCGTCCAAAATTCCGTTAAAAATGGTCGTCGATAAGGGCTTATATAACTAAGCAGTTTAAAATTATTTTAAAGTAAAACGCCTATAAGAAAGTTAGAGTTTAGTAAAACTTAGCAACTAATAGCACAATCTAGTTATTTGTTTAATTCGGTTTTACCATTACGACTCCTCTATGGAGAATTTATTTATTTTTAAGAATATAAATTTAATTAAAATATATTATATTTTATAATTAAATATAATATAATAATATGGTATTTTAATAAGATACTACTATACGAAATATTATTACCACCTTTTTTCGCTATTATAATTATATTTCTTTTTATAAAAATAATGTATAAATCGGCTTAATAAATATTATAAAATAAAAGAATTTTATACGATAGTATAATCATATTTAATACTACTTAATACTGTTTATTGCTTTATAATTAATAATATTCGGATTTTATTTTTATTAATACGCTTTATAAATGTAATAAACAAAAACTTTCTAGCTTTTTAAAATTAAAACGTATACCGTATAATTCACGAAAATAAAACTATTATTAACGCCATTTATAATGTTTATCGAAATTCATTTTAAAATATATTTATGTATTTAAAAAGAAAATATAATCCTATTAATTTTCGAATCGTTGTAATTTTACTTATAAGATTTAAAAAATAATTAATTATATTTAGATAATATAAGTTAATAAAACCGAAATAACCGATAATTCCATTTTTTTCTATTTTATTCTATATATAAATAAACGTATTATATAAATTTATATGAACTAATTAACTCGATAATATAATCGAGATATATAAAAAGTAAATAAATTTAAAGATAAATTATTAATTTCTTTAAAAAAACAACGTAATTATATTAAAAACTACCGAAATTTAACTTTTCGAAATTACATCTTATAATTATACAATCTTTATATATTCGTATTATTTTTATTAAAAATCCGTATATAATATTAACAATACTTTAATTAAATCTTTTTTAAAAAGCTTAATTTATTAAATTTATAAAATATATATCTTTCCGGTTAATTATTACCGAGAACGAATTTATCGCGTATAATATAACTTTTACATATTTTAGTTATAGTAAATAAATAGGGGAAATATTATAAAGTTTTAATTGGAAAGTACTGATAAATAAAATTGTCTTTAATAAAATTTTTTATTATTAATTAATTAATAATACGTTATTTAATAATATAAATAATTTATCGAATAATTTATAAATATTTCGTTTTTAACTAGAGATTATAATTTATTTATATTATTATTTCAATAATACGATTATAATTTAAATATCTTTAAATAAAACCTTTTTATTATATAATCGTTAAGCTGGAAATATCTTTAATACGACCGATATTTCTTAAAATAATATTTTTTTAACTTTGATAATAATAATAATTAACTATTATTAGGATTCGGTGCCTTAATATGTAACAGGGTAAGGTAGCCCGTATAACGTTTACCCGAATACGTCTTAAGTTAATTTAGCGTCTTTATTCTTTTAGTTAGTGTTTTATATTTAAAATAAATATATTATAAATATAACTCAGTAATATATATATCTTAATATTAATAATAATTAAATTAATATCGCAAATCTAAACATAATAATATTTTTTAGTGTCTATAAAAGAATCGCAATAAAACTCATTTTATTTTTATTATTTAATAATATATTATTACGAAATTATAATTACCGAATTAGAAATTTTTAATAAACTAGTTTAAAATTAAAATAATGGATAATAATAACGAAAATAAGTTTATTCGGTTAAATATATATTATACGACAAAGTTTTATTAAAACGATTAATTAATGTTTTTATATAATTTTCGTATTATTTAATAAGGGGAAATTTTGAAATTTTAAACTGTTTATACGGATTTGTTAAAATTTTATTTTAATTAGGACCCTTTTTTACGGAAATAAATATTTACGAAAATAAGTTAATTTATCAATTAAACGGGTAATTATTAAACGAAACTAACTTTAATTAATTAAGTGAAATTAACTGGTTTTAAAGATATAATTTTAATATATTTACGTTATAAGAAATTTATATAAAAATAAATTTAACCGTTTTAAATAGATAATAATAAAGAAAGGTGATTTTTATCTTAATAATAACCGGTTAATTAACCCGGGATTATTAAAGCCGATTAAAATCTTTAATAAAAATTTTAAAATTATTATCAAAAACTTAAAGTATAACGAAAAATTTAAAGAAAAAAGTAAAATTTAGAAAATATTTTTTTAAAAGATTTTACGGATTTTTAACGGAACCTAGTTAGTTACGGTATACGAATAAAAACGTTATCGTTATATTTATCGAAACGGTTTTTATTATTACTTTTTTCGTTTTTGTTACTAGGTAACGGTAAACCTAATAACGTGAAAGGTAATAATAATAAAGAAAGTAGCAATGGTTTTTTATTATTAATTGGCTCTTTATTATTATTTTCATATTTAAATTTAAATTTGGCTTTAAATTTAGTAAGCGATTTAAATGAGTTAAATAGTAATAATCGGAAGAAACGGAATTATAACCGTAATAAGATAAACAAAAAGAAAAAAATTAAAAAGAAAACATTTTAAAAGAAAAATTCTACATTCGATTAAAAACGTTTTAACTTTACTTCAACTAAGAAAAATTACTTAAAAAGTTATAAAAATTAAAAACTTTAAAAAAGTGTTTTAAATTTCGTATTTAAAGAAAGAAGTTATAAAAAGGGAACAAAGTTTTTGATTTTAATAAATTCCGTTTAGCGAAAATAATTACTGAAATAATAGATTAAATGATTTAAAAATTTATTACCGGAATTAAAAAAACTTCGAAAATATTAAAAACTATTAGTAAAACTTATATTATAATATAAAATACCGGTTAACGTTCTTTTTAAGAACAATTTAATTAATACTATTACGACGGTAAATATTTACTTTAATTTATTACGAAATTTTAAAAATTAATATACGAAATTAAGAAATACGGTATAAACCTAGGTAAAAATTAATAGGTTATTATATTTTTATCTACTTTTAAAAATAAGGCGTATAATTAATATCGAATATTAAATTCTATATGTTATAAAATTAATTATTCTCCTTAGAGGAGATATAACCGTAAAACTAAATTAAATAAATAGATAGATTATATTATCGGTTATTAAGCTTTATTAAACCCCAACCTTACAAACTGTCCAGTTATACAAGCCCTTATTAACGACCATTTTTAACGGAATTCTGGACGGTTTTTGCGATCCGGAACGGCCGGACGAATTATTGTTCGTAATTCTCCAGTTTGTATCGATTTAAAAATTAAACTTCGACATTTTTAAGCCCGTTATCGTTATTTTCCAGTTTTACCAGCAAATTTTTTATAAGCCGGATATTTTTTAACATAAATTTACGTAAAAACCGATTATTTTTACCGTTTTAAATTAAATCGTATCCGAAAATTAAAAACAAAACCCGATTTTTTTCGGACAGGTTATTAATATTAACAAAGATATCGATATATTTTATTCGGCCGATTATTTTATTTAAATCGGGTAACTTAATTAAAACCGTTTCCGTCGAAATTTCGGAAATACGGAATACTGGGACTTTATATTCGGATTTAACCGGCATATTTTGGTTATTTTACTTAATAGGGGTTTAAAAAATCTTAAAATTAATCGAAATTAAAAAAATCGTAAAACTAACAAAAAGTTGTAAAGTAATTATTTTATACGGATTTAAAGTTTACCGCGAAAAGCTTAACATCTTTTAAGTTATTAAGATTCCCCTTATTAAACCAGCTAAAAGGCATAAAGTTTATCAGAGTCGAAACTTATCGGTATTACGTAATCGGCTTCGGGATAAGGCTTTTCGTAATTAAAGTACAATTTATCGTTACCGTAAAAACTATTAATAGTTGCCGTATTCGAAAATACTGGGTAAAGTATTTATTGTATTAATTATTAGTATAATTACTTTATATCTTTAACTTAGCCTGGATAATACGGCTTAAACTTAACGACCTTACATAAAATTAATTATATAATTTACCGCCTAATAAATAACTTTAATAATAAGTTTTATTACTAAGTAAAAAAAGCTAAAGGTAATAAAAACGGTAATAATAAGCCTAAAAATTAAAATTATAACGGTCGAAGTAATAAAAAAATAACGGTAATAAGCTTTTATAAAACGCTAAAAGCGAACCTCTTTATTAAAACTGTAATAAATACGGTTATTTAGCTAAGAATTGTCGAAAGCTTAAAAAAACGCAAATTATAATAGCTAATAAAACGGTTAACGTAATAATAAACGAAAAGGTAATAACGACAGGTGTAATAATAATAGTAACAGTAATAATACGAACAGCTAGTAGTATTTATTAAAGGCGCATTTTATTTTAAACAGTTTTAAGAATTTATATAATTAGTCTTTTAAAAAATACTGAGTTAGATATATAGTAAAAGTTAATTAATCGAAAATAAAAAAATATAAAGCTGTTTAATTATACTATAAAAAGGTTAAACGCGTTACGTAATAGGACGACGTTTTAAAAGGTGCCGTTATCTCTTTTCGAAAAGGTAACGTATAACGTCTCGAAAAATCCAAATCTAGAAATATTAGCATATCGAAAAGCTTTTTATATATGCGCTTAGTAATACAGGGAATAACGAATTAATATTACGTTTAAAAGTAAGTATAAAACTGATTAGAAAAAGTTGTAGCGAGAAGTTTAAAAGGGAATACATATAAAATAAATTTTAAGATTTGTATTTTTAATTATATAACGTAAAAAGAAAACCCGTAACGAAATATTCTAAAAGTTAGAAAATAACGTATGTATTATTAATAACGTTAAAGATTATTTCCTAATATAATTATTAAATATACGGAATAAAAAATATATAATTATATTTAAAAAAGGATTAATTTAAGCCGAAAGAATTAATATAATTAACTAGAATTTTAAAAGAGGTAAAAACGAATGTAATTTAATCGCTTTACGATATATATTATACGTACTTATTTTCCTATTATAGATCTTTTTTTAGAAGAAGTTTTTATAAACGAAAAAAACATTTTAACCGAAATTATTTAAATAATAATAATAGTACGAAATTAATTCTAATAAACGTTCTTAAAAGGGTTTTTTTTAAAGGTACGAACGAAAAAAGCTTTTTATAAACGGCTTAATTAGCGAAATTTAATAAGAATATACGTTAATAATAATAAAAGATAAAATAAACGAAATATTCCAGATTTTATAGGTTTTTATAATTAATAAAAAGGTTTTAATAATAAGAACGGTATTAAAAAAGTTCGTTTTTTAATATCGCTATTTATATTATTTTAATAATAAACGATTAAAATAAATTATTAAAATAATTATAAGATTAAACCAAGACGAAAGAAACGTCGAACTGATTATGTATCAAACTTATAATCGAATTAAAATTATTAAACGATGTTTAAAAAACCTTTAAAAATAAGGAATATATCGTAGAAAGTTATTTTAATATAATAGAAGCTAAATTAAGCCCGTTATTAATACTAATAAGGCGTATTATAGCTTAACTATAAATAACGTTAAGCGTTACCGTATTTTTAAGTTATGTAAAATTAAAAACGAAATATAATAATAGTTTTATTTATATATAACGAACGTAGAAACTAAGTTAATATTAAATAATAAAATTATTAACTTTTTCTGTATTAATAAAAAAAGATTCTGAATAAATTTATTCGAAACGTTTTATAATACGAACAATGCTAAATTAATTAATTTTAATTCTTATAATTAATATTAAGAGGGTATTCCGGAACGATATATCCGTTACGTTATAATTATTTAAATACTTATCCCGATTTATTTTTAGAATTATATTATAATAATAACAACTTATAGTTTAAATTTTAACTAATTTATAGTTAATTATATTATATTATAAAAATATTATAATCGGGCGTTAAGTAATAAAAAACAAATGAGTAAACCGCATAATCCGTATTTACGTATTATTAGTAGCCGTTATACGCTTTTAATCGATAAAAATTATCGAATTAAAGTTAATAAAACAAAATAATAAAATGCAAAAGATTTATTTGTAATTTATTAAGGTATTTATAATTATAAAATTTAGGTATTAAAAAACGATTGTTTTTAATTATACCGTATATACGAATTTAAGAGAGGATAAATACGATAAGTAAAAAGGATAAGTTATTTAATCGAAAAAATATTATAAGATTTTTATATCTTTAAATATAGCGCAAATTCCGTTAGTAACCCGAAAAAATAAAACGTTAACGTTTATAATTACGAAAATAACGTTATATTAAAAGATTAAACAGATAACGAAACGAAAATTATATACCGGAATCGAAATTAACCGAAAAAGGCTAAACTCGAATTATGTATATATAATGCATTTAATGAAAACCTTAAAATTATAACGGTGTTAAGTTAAAAAGGCGTTAATTTTTATTCAGGCGTATATAATTTTAATTTTTTTAACGAATTAGAAAATAACCTTTACGAAAATTTAAATAATTACGATATAGTATAATAAACTCACGAATAAATTTATACAAGGGATATATTTAATAATAATATCTATTATTTATTTAATGTAAATAATAAGATATTTAATCTTAAAAAATTTATTATTAATTTTAAATAGAATATAAAGTTTAAGGTTATTTATAAAAAGATTAAAGAAATTTTATAACGGGGAAATTTTTCATTATAAATAAACGATTAAAATTAATAAAGTTATATAAGAAATATTAAACAGACTTTAAAAGAAATATACGTTAATAAATAAATTAGAAAAGTATAAGGTTTATATTTACGTTTGTAAGTTTATTTAATAATAAGAAATCGATTATAACGAAATAACTATAATTATTATACGTATAATATATGAACATATTTTTATAGTATTTATAGCGTTTATAAAATCATCTTTTTAGAAAATCGGTTTTATTATTATTTATTTAAATAGTAATTTAATGAAGTAAATGTTTATAAAACGTTTTTATTTATTATTAAAATATTTCGATATATATTTAAATAAAAAATAACGGTTAATTTTACGTTTAAAGAAATTATTAAATTAATAAACCCTTTATGCAGATGGAAATAAGCCGGTACCTAATGCTAAAAGAAGGTCCGAACGATATTTACTAAATACGGTTTTAAATTATTATTATCCGATAATACGATATATTTTAATACGAAAACCCGTACCGGAATTAATTTATACGTTGATAATTTTTTATATTTCGGCTTTAATAACGTACCTTTAGAGGTTGTAATAAACATTATTACCGGTAACGTCCAGCTAAATAATTTAAAATGGTAAATTATTACTTTAATATCTATTTTATTCGATTATTTAAAAAGAATATTTGCTTTGATTAAAAATAATATATTAATAATATTAAAGTTACGTAATATATTATAAAAATAAAGTTAATAATTAAAATATTTTCGATTATATTAATTGTATTATTAAATTTGATTTTTCTAATTATATAATTAAAACAAATATAGCGTTTACGACATTTATAAAGGCGCAAGTTATAAATAACTTAATTTTTAAATATCAAAAAGATATTAAATATGGTTTAAAATATTTGAAAGAAATTTCGAAAATATATATTTAATATCGAAAATTAAATAAAAAATACGTTTATTACGTTTATAGTAAACCGGGGTTATTTATAACGATAAACGGAAATTTTATAAATAATTTAAATATAATTAAATTTATTATTAATTACGTTCTATTTATATTAAAAGTTCGATAATATAAATATTAAAATATACATAATAAAAACAAATAAATTCAGGAAAAAGGTTATATTTCGAAAAATATATTATATATAACGTACCATATAAGCGAACTGTACATATAAGCGAGCTGTACATTTTTTGCACTTTACAACAATTAATCTAAATAACTTAATTATAACAAATCTAATTGATTCAATTAACGGTATTCTTTTTCGCTGACTTTATTTACAGCTTTGGAACAAATATATGTATTATATTAAGGTTTGGTACGAACGTTATATTGTTATTCTTTTTTCCAAATTCTTATACGACCGATTACCCCCCGACGTATTTAGGTTAATATTACTTTTATTTCGAAAGTATTAAAGTCGACCGACAAAAAAACGATTACCGACCGATTTCCTTATTTATATACGCCAGTATTTTTTGTCCGGTTTTAATACGTGGAAGATATTCGCTAAATGGAAGGTTATAGGGTTTTGTTGGAAGACGCGTTGTAAGGCTGCGGGGTAAGGTTATAGGGTTTGTTAGGGCGCGTTAAAAGGCGCGTCGAAAAGCGTATCGTAGAATTTGTCGGAATAACAATTCGATTTTACGTATTTAAATGGTTAAAATAAACGTTTTTATTAAAAAAGAATACTTACTATACGGGATAAATACGTTTTTCGGTCGGTAAAAAGAGTAGTGGTAAAAGAAATGCTGTTAATAATTATTGAAAGTGGTTGTTATATATAAGTTGGCAGAAAGGAATAATAATATGGCGTTTATAATAAGCTTTGATATAATACGTATACTGGTTTGGAGCTGTAAATACGGTTAGCGACAAAAAATAAAGTTGATTTGAATTAATTAAATGTGTTATGGTTAAGTTATTTGGATTAGTTGTTGCAAGGTGCTAAAAAGTGTACAGCTTGTTTATGTGTACAGTTCGCTTGTGTTATACGTTATATTAAATATTAATATATCCGCTAGGAAAGCTAGGATAAAAGATAAAAATAAAATATATTAAAAGGTAATAAGCTTTATATATAGATTTATTAAGTTATTAAATAAAATAATACATAATAAGTTTATTATTAATTTAAATTTTAAATGTCTTTAAAAGATGCTTAAGATTTAATTAAAGCAATTAACAAAAAAATAATTACGGTAAATTACTTTTATAAAAAAAACGATTTTTATTAAAATTTATTTTTTATTATAAAGTTACTATAATTACTATATTTTTCTTCTAAATACCTAACGCTAGTTATATATTTATTTGTTAATTTTAACACTTTAATATTTTATAAAATTACTTATTTATATATAAATATAATTTCGCTAAAAAAACGTAACCGTGAAACCAAATTAAACAAATTACTAAATTATATTATTAGTTATTAAGTTTTACTAAACTTTAACCTTTTTAAAAACTGTTTAATCGTGCCCTTATCGACGCTCATTCTTAACGGAATTTTAAACGGTTTCCGTAATCCGGAATAACCGGATAAATTATTATTTATAATTTTCCTTACATCGATTTAAATGTTTAACTTTTACGTTTTTAAATTTATTATCGTTATTTTTTAATTTTGCTAATATTTCTTTTATACACCGGATATTTTTAATATAGATCTACGGAAAAACTAATTATTTTTATTATTTTAAGTTAAATTTTATCCGAAAATGAAAAATAAAACCCGATTTTTTTCGAAAAAGTTATTAATACCGATAAAGGTATTAATATATTTTTATTAATTAATTATTTTATTTAAATTTAATAACGTAATTAAAATCGTTTTTATAAAGATTCCAGAAATACGGAATATTAAAATTTTATTTTCGGATTTAGCCGGTATATTTTATTTATCTTGATTAATAAAGGTTTAAAAAACGTTAAAATTAATCGAAAGTATAAAAATCGTAAAACTGGTAAAAGGTCGTAAAATAATTATCTTATACGAACTTAAGGCTTATTACGAAAAGCTTAATATTTTTAACTTATTATTTATAAGGTCGTTAGGTTTAAACCGTATTATTTAAGCTAAGTTAAAAATACGAAGTAATTATATTAATAATTAACATAATAAATACTTTATCTAATATTTTCGAATACGGTAATTATTTATAATTTTTACGGTAACGAAAAATTATACTTCGGTTCCGAAAAGCCTTATCCTAAAACCGATTATTATGTAATGCTAATAAGCTTTAACCTTAATAAGCCTTATACCTTTTAGTTAATTTAGCATGGGGAATTTTAATAACTTAAAAGATGTTAAGTTTTTTGCGGTAAAACTTAAGTCCGTATAAGATGGTTGCTTTATACCCTTTTGTTAATTTTACGACTTCTTTAACTTTAATTAATTTTAAAGTATTTTTTTAAATTTTTATTAGTTAAGATAATTAAAATATACCGGCTAAGTTCGAAAATAAAGGTTTAATATGCCGTATTATAGGAATGTCGACGGAAATAATTTTAATTAAGTTATTTAATTTAAATAAAATAGTCTACCGAATATAATATATTGATATTTTAATTAATATTAATAATTTTTCCGAAAAAAATCGGGTTTTATTTTTAATTTTAGGATATGATATAATTTACAACGGCGGAATCAATCGATTTAATATAAATTTATATTTAAAAATGTCCGGTTTATAAACAATTTATTAGCAACATTAAAAAATAACGATAATAGATCTAAAAACGTCGAAATTTCACTTTTAAATCGATATAAGTTAAAAAATTACAAACGATAGTTTGTCCGGTTATTCCGAATTATAAAAATTATCCAGAATTCCGTTAAAAATGGTCGTAGATAAGGGCTATAAGAAAGTTAGAGTTTAGTAAAGCTTAGCACCCGATAACACAATCTATCTATTTATTTAATTTGGTTTTACGGTTACGTCTTCTCCAGGAAGATCATTTATTATTTAAAATTTTATTTTTTAAATTAATTAAAAGATATAAAGTTTATTATAGTCGAAGGTTATTAATATCACGTAATAAGTAGCTTTAAAATAAAGTTTTTTACGACCGAAATATAATTTATTAATACCGTAAAAATTATTAATAATTACCGTATTCGAAAATATTAAGGAAAATATTTATCGTATTAATAATTAATATAATTATTTCGTATTTTTAATATAGCTTAAATAATACGGCTTAAACCTAACAACCTTGCATATATATATATAGGCCTAATAGCTTAGTAGTTACGAGCCTAGGTATCTTTTTTAATTGAAACAGGCTGAGGTACCTTAATACGATTAACTGCAAAAAATAATTAGTTCGAATCTAGCTTGGGCCCCCGTTTCTTTAGGTGGCACCAGCTTAAAAGAGTTAAACCAATTGGGGCTTCGGCTGCGTTACGGTGTCGGCGATCAATTGAAGTGGTTAGGGCCTTTGGGACCTAATTCATCGTATATAACCATTTGTTTGTTACCGTGTCAATGACCCGTATTGCGTTTTTTCATCCGGCTTACTAAGGGGTACGGTTTTTTCGAAGGTGCTTTCCGGTTGCGTTTATGCAGAACTACCTGTGTATATGTATATAGTAAACGGATCAGCTGTACATAGCTAGATACCTTAATAGCACTTCACTTTTTATATATACATATAATTTTTAATGTTAATTTTTATTTAAAACACTTAAAATTTTATATAAAAATTATATTTAATTAAGATCTTTTAATTAACAGGAAATAAAATATTTATTCGATATTTTTTTATAAATAAAAATTTAATAAATAACGATTTTAATGATTTATGAAGATTACTAGTAACAAATAAATCCGATTTTTAAAATTATACAACCTTTAACGTAAGAGGTTAACGTGTATAAAAAAATTTTTTATATTAATGCGTAATTAGATTTAAAAGGTTTTTTTAAAAAGAAATAGGTTTAATAACCCGGCGTGGTTATAGCGGAACGGTAAAATAAGGAAGCCGACTATTTAATATAGTAAGTTAATATAATATATAATTTAACCCTTTAATAAAGGTTGAAGATTTAATTTCGAATCGTATAAATTATTGTTAATTTCTTTTCTTATATGATTTATAAATTTTTATCTAAAAATTAAAGTTTAATATCTAGATATATTAAATAATTTTTTTAAATTTTCGAATATATATATAAAGTAAAAAAAGCGTATTAAACTTCGATACCTTAATATATAACAGAGTTAATTAACCCCTATAACGTTTACCCGAACGCGTCTTAAATAAATCCAGCGCAATTATTTTTCTAATTAGCTTTTTATAATTAGAACAAATATATTTTAACTATAACCAGGTAATATATATATCTTACTGCTAATAACAGTTAGATTAGCACCGCGAATCTTAACAATTAATGACCAATGCCGTTTTTATTAATAAAGAAAATTTAAAACTATTATTATTTTTCGTATATTATATAATATAATAACGTTAATTATATTAAATATTTAATACCGATATTTTTATTTCTTTTATAACAACGGTTAATTTCATTACGTTAAAAATATTTTACTTCGATTAAACATTACGATTTATAATATTAAATTTAATTATAGTAAAATTTAATGAAATATAAAAAATATTAAATAGGAGAGGTAAATATTAAAATTTCAATTTTATTAATTATCATTACAGGTTAAAAAGTAATATATATAATGTTAATACTATATTCTTTTGAAATTAGTTTTTAATTAAAGATTACTTTTTTTTTCATAATATTAATGTTACATTTATCATTATTTTTATAGATTAAATATTCTATTATTTAAGATTTTCTTGACCAAAATTTTGAAGGCGTTTATAGTTTAGTTTGTCCTTTTTAGTTTATTATCAAAATATTTATTTCGAATTAAAAAAATAATTAAAGATCGGAAAATATTTTAATTCTAGGCTATATTTATAGAAATTGCCATTATAGATTTTAATAATACTATTCGTATTATTAAAAATAAAAAATAGTTTTAATAATTTAATACGATAAAAAACGAAATTAATTAATAAATAATATTAACGTAATTACTCGAAATATTTGTAGTATTATATTTATAAAATATAATTTAGTTTTAAATAATCGCAATAATCTATATATATATAAAAGTTATAACTTTATACATTAAATTATAAATAACTTAATAAATAATTATAATTATTTAATCAGATTTTATTATTATCCTAAGTAGATAAATAAAATGAAAATTAATTTAACGAATATAAATTTTAATTATACCTTTTTATTTGTTACTAATTTATATATTTTAATAATATTTCGACGGCAATATTAATATATTTTATAATCTTAATTAAATGTGTTTTACTCGTATATTTTATTGATAATAAAATAGTATAAGTTTTACATATTAAGATAAATTAATATATTAATAGTATCGTATTATTTTTAAACAAATATATAGTATAATTTCGTATTACTTTTTATATAAGTTTATTAGATTTAAGCTCTACAACATAAGTTAAACTAAAACTACGAAATAATTATATTGATAATTTATACGATAAATATTTTATATAGTATTTTCGAAAACGGTCCTTAGTAATAATTTTTATACTTAAGATAAATTAAATATTTCGGTTCCGAAAGATGTTCTTTCGAAACCGATTATTACGCAATACCGATAAGTTTTAACCTTAATAATCTTTATATTTTTTAACTGGTTTTATATAAGAAACTTTTTAGTAAGTATATAACAATTAGAAAAATATTAAGCTGTTAAAGGTAAATCTTAAGTCCGTATAAGATAGCTGTTTTATAACCCTTTACTAGTTTTACGATAGTTATCTTTTTTAACCTTAATCGATTTTACGGTTTTTCGAATTTTGCGTAAGTAAATTAAACAAAATATACCTATTAAATCCGACTATAAACTGTTAATATTCCGTTTTTTCGAAACTTTAACAGAGATATGGTTAATTATATAACTTTATTTAAATACAATAAACGGGTAAGAATAATTGATAAATATTTTTATTTATAGTAATACTTCTTCCGAAAAACATCAAATTTTATTTTTAATATTCGGATATAATTAATTTAAAAAGGGCGGAAATAAACAATTTTTAAGTAAATTTATATAAAAGAAATATCCGGCTTATAAAGAACTTAGTAGTAACATTAGTAAATAATAATAATAGGTTTAAAAACGTCGAGGTTTAATTTTTAAATCGATTTAAGAAAAATTACGAACAATAATTTATCCGGCTGTTTCGAACTGTAAACAGCGTTTAGAATTCCGTTAAGAATCGTCGTCGATAGGAGCTTACTAAAAGAAGGTTAGGTTTTAATAAAGCCTGGTAACCGAGATAGTATAATTTATTAATTTATTTATTTAAGTTATACGGTTACGTCTTTTTTATAAAGAATTGTTTTTACATTTTCGAAATTTATAATTTTATTTATTTTAAGTAAAATGTATAAATTTAAACCTTTTTTGCAAGGTTATTAGGTTTAAGCCGTATTATCTAGGCTAAGCTAAAGATACGAAGTAATTATATTAATAATTAATACGATAAATACTTTACCCAGTATTTTCGAATACGGCAACTATTAATAATTTTTATAGTAACGATAAATTGTACTTCGGTCGCAAAAAGCCTTATTTCGAAACCGACTATTACGTAATGCCGATAAACTTTAACCTTAATTAACCTTATATCTTTTAGCTAGTTTAGCAAGGGGAATTTTAGATAATAATTTAAAAAATATTAAGTTTTTCGCAATAAATCTTAAATCCGTATAAAATAGCTTTACAACCCTTTACTAGTCTTACGATAACTACCTTTTTTAACCTTAATTAATTTAATGGCTTTTTAAACCCATATTAATTAAAGTAACTAAAATATACCGGCTAAATCCGAATATAAAATCCTAATATTCCGTATCTCCGGAATCTCGACGGAAACGGTTTCGATTAAATTACCCGATTTAAATAGAATAATCGGCCGAATAAAATATATTAATACTTTTATCGATATTAATAACCTTTCCGAAAAAAATCGGGTTTTATTTTTAATTTTCGGATACGATTTAATTTAAAACGGCAAAAATAATCGATTTTTACGTAAACTTATATTAAAAAATATCCGGCTTATAAAAAAATTGCTAATAAAACTAAAAAATAATGATAACAAGCTTAAAAACGTCGAAATTCAACTTTTAAATCGATATAAAAAGGATTACGAACGATAATTTGTCCGGTTGTTCCGGATTGCAAAAACCGTCCAGAATTCCGTCAAGAATAGTCGTCGATAAGGGCTGTAAGGTTGGGGTTTGGTAAAACTTAGCAACTGATAATATAATCTATCCATTTCTTCAATTTGGTTCTACGGTTACATCTCTTCTAGGGAGATTAAACCTTTTTTAAAATCTTTTTTTAAATTTTATAATATAATTAAATATTTTAAAATTATCTATAAGAAATCGTTAAGTATAAGACGTATTATCCAGGTTAAACTAAAAATATAAAATAATTATATTAATAATTAATACGATAAATACTATACTTAATATTTTCGAATAGAGTAATTATTAATAGGTTTTACGATAATAATAAATTTTATCTCGGTTACGAAAAGTCTTAATTTAAAGTTAATTACGTAATGCCAACAAGCTTTAAACTTACTAAATTTTATGCCCTTTCCGGTTTAAAAAAGGAAATTTTAAATAATAATTTAAAAGATATTAATTTTTTCGCGGTAAATCTTAAATCTGTATAAACTGGCTGCTTTATAATCTTTCGCTAATTTTATGATAGTTATTATTTTTAACCTCGATTAATTTTACGGCACCTTTTTAAACTGTTATTAAGTAAAATAACTAAAATATACTCGTTAAATCCGAATATAAAGTCCTAATATTCCGTATTTCAGGAATCTCGACGGAAACGGTTTCGATTATATTACTTAATTTAAATAAAATAATCGACCGAATAAAATATGTCGATATTTTTATTTATATTAATAATATTTCGAAAAAGAAATTCGGATTTTATTGTTAATTTTCGGATATAATTTAATTTATATTCGCAAAAATAGTTCATTTTTACGTAAACTTATATTAAAAAATATCCGGCCTATAAAAGAATTATTAACAAAATTAAAAAATAGCGATAACTGGTTTAAATACGTCGAAGTTTAAATTTTAAATCGATATTAATTAAAAGATTACGATCGATAATTTATCCGACTATTCCGAATTACGAAAACGGTTCAGCATTCTGTTAAAAATAATTATCGATAAGGGCATAATTTAATAATTTACGAAAAAAATAACATTTAATAAAATTTAATAATTAAAATAATATAATTTATTAACTTATTTATTTTCGTTATATAATTAGATTTTTTTAAAGAAATTAAAACTGTATATAAATATTTCTTATTACTTTTTAAAAGTAATATATATATTCATGGACTATATATTACCATATATTTTAATATTTATAAAATAATTATACAATATATACTTTTTACTTAATCTGCTTTATTTATAATATTATAAACGTTTTTATATGATTTTTATCCTTCTTAATTTATGTATCTTTTTCGTTAAATTATAAAACTAGTAATTAATTAAAGGTTTATAATTAACTAAATTCTTTAATAACTTCTAAAGCTGGTATTATCCGCTATAATATATATTTTATTTTATTAATAATTAGTATATATATAAATACCGCCATTCTATAGCATAAAATATTCTATTTATAATACAAGTTCTAAATATTATTATTAAACTTATAAATCTTAATTAATTATTTAATATACCTATTTAATATATTTTGTATTAATATTATAATGTAAAATATTTATAATTTGCCAATTTTCCTTTATATTAATATAACGTTATAATGTATACTTTATATTTTAAAACGATTAAATATTATATAAATAGTATAATAACGTTTTAACTAGAATAAAATTATACAGTTCTTTATATTACGGTTTTTAAAAATAATTTTCGTTATTTCTAATGTAGGGTATTTATTATTAGTTTTAGAAGTTGTTTAAGTAATACTTTTTGCTATTCTTAAAATTAAGTTCTTAATATTTATTCCTAAAATTATCTTTACAAGATATCATTAATAAATTTAATCGTTTTTTTCTATTTAGCTGGAAGCTTAAAATTTACTAAGCTTCTTTAATATTCATTATTTACGGTAACGTGCTATATAAATAATCCGGACGTACATATACTCCGGACGATTATTAGCACAATTTAATTATTGAATTTTAATTAATTATTTTTTAATATTAATAATACAGAACGTCTTATAAAAAAACGTTAATAAATTTGGCCGTTTAAGTTAAAAAACGAACTCCGAAACTTAATTATATAACATTTTGTTTATATATAAAATTATTAAATCTACTTTGTATAAACGATATACCGGTATATTTCTTTATAATGATTATATACCCAAATTGCGAAAATTAACGCCGACCGAAAAAAATCGGTTATTGACCGAATTTTTATTTAGATATGCGAACTTTTCCTATTTAGTTTTAATACGTTAAAAATATAGTTAATATATTATTTACCTAGTATATTATAAAACGCGTTGGAGTTAACTAAGCGTCGAACTTTATTAAATGGTAAAAAAACCTTTAAATACATTTAAATCGGAAAATTAATTATTAACGGGTCTTATACGAAAATTTAGATATATCTTATAAATAATTCGAGTTTATTCGGGTTATTATCGTAAGATACGGTATCGTAAACAAGGAGATTTATAATTTTAACGAAACGGGAATTTTAATAACGTTTTTTATAATAAGAAATATAGTAATTACTAATACCGAAACACGTTAAAGACTTGGATAAATATAATAAGGGAATAAAAAATAAATTATAATTATTTAAATTATTAATTACTAAAATTAAGTTATACCGTTATTTATTATTATAATAAGCAAAAATTATTTTAAATCTTAATACCGTAATAACGTATTATTGGTAGCCGATTAAAAAATCGTATTAAATAATAACAACTAGATAAAAAGAATTAACTTTAAAATAAATCGAATTTTTTAATAACTATATTTAGATGTATATAAAAAATTCGAAAAATATTACGCTTATTACGATATTATTACGTTTTGTATACCCGCGCATTTTTCGTATCTGTTTTAACCTTGTAATATACTTTAATTTTTAATTTTAAAATGCGTTTACTTGATATATATCGAAAACTTAATTTAACGCTATTATACTTATATTACAAAAAAAGATTTTCTGGTTAGCTTTTACGACACGTTGAAAAGTACTTTAACGTCCGATAATATCAGATTTAAATTCGCGAAAATTGACCTTATTCCATTCGATCCTAATAAGGTTGTTTCCGAATTCGAAATTCTTTTAATTGTCTTACGCCTATTATCCTTTTACTAACCTCCGTTAATTTTACTTTTCCGGTCCGCGAAAAGCTCTTAAAAATATCTATAAAGTAACAAAATAAAGACGTTACTTTTAAAAAAATTAAAAATTATTAGGTTAACTTGCCGATAAAAATACTTAAATTAATTAATCTTATAATGAAAGGTTATATATTACTTTTGCATAAAGCCGCTTTTTTTCGGAACGAACACGTTTAATTACGCAAAACGAACTACATTTCCAGCAAACGTTAGAAAACTAAAAATAAACGTTTTTAAAAAGGAAAAATACTTACTATATAAAAAGGATAAGCTTTCCTGGCTTAAAAAGAAAAAGGTGGTAAAAATGCAGCTAACAACAGCTGGAAAGGGTCGTTGCAAAAAGGTTACGACGAAAAAACGGATGTATACCGTTTATAACAAGCCCGGATATATTACGCGTACTGATAAAAAAGCTATAAAAGCGTCTAACGAAAAAGATCCGATTAATTTAAATTAATACGATATATTCTTCATAAATTATTCGAATTTAAAGTTGCGAAATACTAAAAACCGTCCGGAATTATTATACGTCCGGAGTACTGATATAAAACGTTATTGTTAATAACTCTATTTAATATATCGTTAAATATATTTATAAGGTTATTTATATACCGTATTTTATTAAATATATCGAAATATACATTATAATAAAGATTTTATATATTAAGTAAAAGAATTTTATTAAATCATTTTATTTAATATATATTTTATTAAAACTATTTTATAAATTATATTAAGTAATTCGTAATAAAGAAATACTATAAAATTTGTAAATAATTTTTAGTTTTTTTCTTACATATTATTATTTCGTTATATAGTATCATATTAATTTTTAAGTTAATTAGTAATAAGTTATATAAAGTCGTTAAGTTTAAGCCGTATTTTCCAGCCTAAGTTAAAAGTACGAAAAATCCTTTATTTAATATTTTCGAATACCGTAATTTTTAATAATTTTTATAATAACGATAAATTTTATCCCAAAAATAATTATTACGTAATACCGGTAGGTTTCGACCTTAATAAACTCTATGCCTTTAATTAATTTAACAAGGGGAATTTTAATAATTTAAAAAATATTAAATTTTTTCCGGTAATGAATTGGGATAGGGCTTATCAAAGCTGTATGTATGCGAGAACTGTTAGATATAAGGGACATTAATTATGTTGTTATATTACACTAACTTACGTATGTTTCTCGTACGCGCACAGCTTTTTTATAACTTAATAACAGAACATATATTTTTCGATTAAAAGAAGCCTTTCTATATATAGAGTACGTTTAATACCCCTTATTAGCTGATATACCCCCTTAACGCCTTAAAGCATATATAACGTTAATCGTTATATATTATTACGTTTTAAAGTTATAACTTTTTATTTAACCTTTTTTCCGGCAATTATATTCTTTTAATTAATTAATTTATTAATTAATACATTACTTATAACCTTACAATTTATCTTAAAAAAACCTTTTTTTACGGTTTTTCGTAATTAATAATTATCTATATTTACGTACCGTAGATCTATTTATAATAAAGCGATATCGGCGTTAATAGGTTATATAATTAATTAATTATCATATTATATATTTAGCAATTTAATATCTATAGTAATTCCTAGCTTTGTAATTAATTTAAAATTAAATAAAGGTTTTTTATAACTTTTATAAAAATAATAATTTCGTTTTTATTATAAAAGTAATTACTATATTTTACTTATTCGCCCGTTATCTTATTACTTTTTTAAATAACTTTATAACATAAACTTAAAAACTTTTTCGATTAATTATATTATTTCTAAACAAAAAACCTTATTTTAAATATTTAACGAATTTTTACCTCCGAATTATATCGTTAACGTTTTAATCCCGATTAATTATAATATATATTACTAAAGTTCGGGTTAAAACGGCTAAATCGGGATACGGTAAAAGATATATCGAGGTATGTATTAATTATTATATAAAAAATAAAACCGATTTTTTCTTAATATTTATTAACAAATCTCAAATAAACTAAATTAAGATTTAATAAAAGCTTAACGTTAATTATAGGCGTTTTTAAAAGGTTATTCAAGTTTTTGTAAGGATTAAATTAATTAATTTATTTATAAAATCGGATTAAAATAATTTAATTTTTTTATTAAACTTATTTTTAATTATTTCGATACCGAGGAATTATTATAAATCCTTACTCCCTATCAAGGTTTACCGTTCCCGTATTTGTTAAATTATCTAATTAATAACGTCTTAATTTTTTTGGCAATATGTTATAATAATATCGTTTACGAAAAAAAAAAATACCCCCTAACGAATAAAACAATAAAATTTATAAAAAACAAGGTTAAATTATAATCTTTTAAACGTTTCGGTAAAGTCTTTCTGCTTTAATAATAACAAATTCTTTAAACAATATAAAATCTTTCTAATTAAGAAAGTCTTTTATGTTAAAAATATTTTAAAAGCGTTTTAACATATATTTCGTAAAGTAAGTTAACGTTAACGAAAACGTTTATAACGTTGTATTATTTAAATTTTAAGTTAAACTTAGCCGTTATAATAATTAACGCTTTAAATAGCCTTTTAATTAATATAAGTACGTATATATTATTATAAACGTTTTTAAACTGTTAATTATTTTATATTATAAAATAGGACTTATACTTTTAAAACTAACTATATTTGTTAAATTTATAAACGTATATTTATATATACTTTAAAATTTATATCCTTTTAATAAAAAACTAATTAATTACTTTCTAAGATTATATTTTTTTATAATTTTATAAGTAAACTTTTTCAGTTTATAAACTATTTCCTTTAACGGGTATATACTTAACTTTTTATAACTTTATGGCGGTAACGGTAAGTTATGTTTATATATCCGGTTTTATAATTTAAATATTTCTTTATATACTAAAATATTATTATTTTTTCAATTAAAGTAACGCGTATTTCGGATAATTAACTTCACTAAATTTCCATAACTTATCGGCCGGTTATTATACGTACTTATAAAAAAAGCTAAAAGTTTTATATTAAATATGGTTTTTATATTTTATATTCGTTTCGGATAGTACCTTTTTAGTATAAAATATATGGAAGGTTTACGTTTAGTACCCGTGCGGTATTTTCGTTTTTTACAGTTACTTTAAGTTAAATAATAAAAAAGAAATTTAAGATTACGTTTTTTTTTTCGTTAACGTAATAATTATAACAGTTATTAAAATAAACGCTAATAACGGTAATAATTTAAAGAACGGAAATAATTAGAATATAACGGTTATATAAAAATAATTAATCCTTTACGAACAAATTTCTTTTATCCTATACGTATTTTAAGTTATTATTTTTTTTAACATTATTTCTTTTACTTGGCCGGTAATTAAATTATTTCCTTTGAAATTTTTTTTATATATAAATTAAATAATTGTTATTTTAATCAGGTATTTTTATTTATCGGAATAATTCTTTTCGTTTTTTTTATAACGTATAAAGAATTGTTTTTTAAATTTTTAATATTACCTAAAAAAATGGGTTTTTCGTTAAATTGTACGTTTTGAATAGTAACAACCGTATTAATTAACGGATTTTAAATTTCGTAAATATTCGTAAATCGGTAACCGATTAAAAAGTTAATTTATATTTTGGGATTTAACTTTTAAAATTTTTATTTCTTTTATAACGGTAATTATTATATCGTAAGTTATAAAGCTATATACTTATAAATAAGCTTATTATAAGTTTCGATTAAGTATTATAACGCCGTTCTTATACGTTAAATACATATATCAAATTTTATTTAAGTTTTGCTTAAAAAGTACGTATTTAAAAATGCGATTATATAGATATATTATTACTTTAAGGGTATACAAAATTAAAAATAAATGTTATTTAACGTTATTTTATATAGTAATCGTTTTTTTTAATTATATTTTTTAAATATTTAGATTTCTATTTTATAGTTAGGTTTAAGGTATTAAAAGCTAAAATTTTATATTCAAAAAACGACTATAATATATATTAACATTAATAATTTTTTAAAATTTCGTTATTGTATTCGATTACTTATGAAAAATCCTTATCTTAATTGCTTAAAATTTCTAAAAAATATACGAACGTTATAATTAATATATTTTATTTTCGGTTTTTGAAATAAATATTTTAAGTAAACCTTAAATACCTATTAATAACGAACATAACGGATTTATATTTTTCCGGGTTTTTTTCGAAATTTATAAAATTAATAACGATTTTTAACTTAATCGGGAATCTTTTTTTAAATTAACCACATATTTATCCTTTAACTTGCGCTTTACTGTATACCTAGTATTTAACTATTATAAAACCCTTTAAACGAATTCTCTTTATATAAAACTATAATTAAACAATTATTTCGGGCCTTAAATAACTTAATTTTAAATAATATATAATACCGTTACCGGTTCGTAATAATTTTATTACTGACAAATTAACATTTTTTTATAAGTTATAAAAGTTATATAAATAATTATTACGTTAATATTTTTAATAACGAATTAATTAAATTTATTTATTAACGTAATAATTACCTAATTATATTCATCTTTAATAAAATTATTAATTTTTCGGTTATTTTACTAATACCGTTTTTTTCGAAACTACCGGAATAATACCATGTTATATACAAAACTTTCGCAATAAACCATATTATATAAACGTAACGTTTTTATACCGCTAAGGCTTCGAAATATTACGTTAACTTTTTTATATCCTTTAATCGGAACGAAACTATTACCTATATATACCCCGTTACCTTATACGATTCGTCTAAACTTAAAAACCTGCTAATAAAGTTAAAAATATATATCGTAAACTTTAAATCCAAAATAAATAAATATTCTAAGAAATAAAACGTAACGTTTATCGTATTACGTTGATTAAAAATTAAAAAATACGTTAAAACTCGTTTTACTCCCTTTAAAAATTAATTTATTTCCTACGTAATTTTTTTAATACCTTTAAATAAAGAATTAATCTTTTCCTTTAAAAACTAATTAAAAAATATCCGGTCTTAAACGTATGCTATTATTTTATCATTAAAACGGAAATACGCCGGAGCTTTACTGGCAAATACGTAATAATATTAAAAAAACTTAGAAAATAAATTCAAGTACGTTTTATAATAGGTTCTCTATATATCTAACTTTTAACGTTTTCGCTTATTACCGTTTCGGTCCGAATAAAAACCTTTACGATTTTTTCGTTTTAATTTACGTCTTAAAGTTCTTTTTTCCAGTTAAGGGTTATTCTTAGTATTTTCCTAATTAAAATCGTTTTAATTAAAAAAGTTTGTAAATATCCCCTAAAAAGTGGGAAACGTTACCTTAATATTTTTCGATATAAATTATAAATAAATCTGTAAGAATACAGCCCCCTGTAGCCAAGAAGACTAGGCTAGGACAGGACCCCATATAAATCCTGATACGAGACTGTCCAATAACAGTCGCTGATACGACCTACGAGGTTCGTGGCTCAGTAGAGCTAACAATTGGTCTGAATATTTGACAAAATCATAATTTAATAATCTAAAAAGTTAACCGCTATTTTTTAATAAATAAGCATACCGTTAGGAATCTCGGCTTTTTTTATTATCTGAAACGTAATTATTTAAATCTTTATAATAAGAGCCAGTACTATATATAAATCGTTAACTTATACCATTATTATTTTCGTTTTTAAAACCTTATATCACTATTTTTAAACGATAATCTTTTGCTACTTTATGATTTATTTATCTAGCTTCCTTATCGCCTTCAAAACTTATTTCAGTTTTTTACGATATTTTAATTAAGTATTAATTAAAAATTTATTATCGTATACTTTACCGGATTTAACTAACTTAACGTATTACTTCCGTAAGTTCTTTCCTGGGAAAAAACTTATTTCTTTAATTATTAAAAATATTAACTTTAAAATTCATTTAATAAGCTTATTATTACTTTTTTCGCAAAGTTTCGTATTTGCAATCCTTATAAATATATATCGTAAAATCCTGATTATAGGCTTATTTATTTTTAATCGTTATCTTATAGGTATTCTTTAAGTAATTAATATAATCGATTTTTTTATAAATCTTTCCGATAAATATAAATATAATTAAAAAATTATTTAAAAAATTATTTCGTATCGTATAACGGATTCGTGTTTTCGGATACGAAGTTATATCGGGTTTTATTAATTTAATAAATTACGAAAATAACTAAGTAAAATTAATATAATTCCATATATTAAAAGCGTACGTTTTAAATTAAAATTCGGTTTTCAAACGGTTTTAATTTTTAGGTCCGTTATAAATAACGGAAAACATTAACGGTACCGTTATTATTATAATTAATAAAATATACGAATAATTATTACTAATATATAATTTATATCGTTTTAATACAAGGTCGTTAGGTTTAAGCCGTATATATCGTTTTAATAATAACTAAGTAATTAATTATAACGTAAATTAAATAAAAAAGATTTCTAATTATTAAATATAAGGGATATTAATTTTATTATTATATTAAGTTAACTTACGTATATTTCTTATACGCATATAGCTTTTCTATAACCTAGCAACGGAACATACATCTTCCGATTAAAAGGAGCCTTTCCGTATATGGGGTACGTTTAGCACCCCCTGCTAGCTTACAAGAACCTCTTAATTAGAAGCTTGGGAAAAAGGATGCCGGGCGTTCCTTGATGCTATAGAAGACTACATATAAAGGTTGGTAGGTCGGCATTATATAGACCATCGCCGACCCATTTGGTAATGCAGCTAGAAACAGCTAGAAGAAACTAGAACAGCTGCAGCTGGTAATAGCTGTAATAGGTGGAACAGCTGTGCAGCTCCAACCCTAACATAATCCTCCCTTTTTGCAGCGGAAGGCTTCTAACGACGCTGCAAAAACAAAAACAAAAACCATCTAGGCTAGGGCAGAAAAAAAAAATCAGGGTGCCCTGCATTATCATTTGCCATACAAATCCCATATAATTCTATAAAATCAATCCTTAAAAGGACCTCCCTTAACCGGACCTCCCTAAACTTTACTTTAAAACTTTATTTCCTTTATTTTCGGGTTCCCTAAAACCTTTAAAAGCTTCGCTTACTATGGGCCGGTAATATATAAAACTTTCTTATTTTCTAACCTATTAAATTTATAGAAATCTAATTAACTAATACACATTTTTTTAACTTACGTTTTTTTTTAACCGTTTTATAATATTCCTTATTTAATAACGGTATTCTTATTTTTCGAAGCCGGAAAATATGTACGTTACAGTTTATTAAATTACCGTAACGGGTACCTATTTTAAATCTTTGTTTAAAATCTTTTTAAAATTTATGTATTTTTGCCGATTAAAAGAATTTTGTTATTTATTATGTGTCGTTCGGTCTATATTCTTAATAGCGGTAGGTCGATAAATCGGCGTAAAATCCGGCAGTAAAGCTATCGGTAACTTGGCTGTTATAACTGTCGGCAAGTGTTAATAACTATAATTAGCCGCTATTTCGAATAGAAAAGATAAAACTTTTTAATATAAAAATTATATATAAATTTATCGGAAACGACTTAATTAGTAACCAGAATAACTAGTCCTGTCGACGTAATAAACGGAAATATTGTTGTAATTAACCTAGTACCTTAGGTGTCGGTAGCCAAAGTTAAAAACGGACGGTACGGATGTTTCGGTAAAGAAAATATGTACGAATTTGTCGGATTCTTTTTAATTAACAGGAAAATAACCAATCCCAGCGACATAGCTAATGGGAACGCGCTGCAACTGTTGTTTGCTAACGAATTTCTGATGGCGGCGATAATGGCGATAACGTCGATAACAGCTGAGAACGTTAAAAAATGGCGGCGATCATTTTAAATGAGTAGCTTTAAACATCTGTTAATATAAAAATGTATGTAGGCATGTCGGATACGTCGCGATCAAAATGATTAAAGTCATCTCGGCAACGTATATTAGCTGTCACTAGCCATGGCTAACCGCGGACGGAACAGACGTATCGGTACAGAAATCGTATGCAGAAGTGTCGGAACTGTCCTAATTAGGACGAAATTAACCCATTTTAACGACGTAACTAATAGAAACGATGGAAATAGGCTGTTGCTGTTAACGGCGTAGTAAATAGTTAAAAGGATAAATAGCTAATGCAATTAATCATTATTATATAAAAAGTAATAAACTTTTTCCAATAGAAATTATATAGAAAGCTGTTAAAAACGTCCAGATCAAAATGCTTAATAAAAGAAAATAACTATTTAAACCTTAAAACCTATCCCCGATATAAAAAAACGAAATAAAAAAATCGAAGGAAACTTTTAAAGTATTTAATTAAAAGAATTCTGCATATAAAACAACTAAAAAAAGCCTTTTTCGAAAATCGTAAGTTACTTTGGTAATTAATTAAAACCTATTTCCTTACCGAGAATACCAATTAAATTAGGACAGAACTTATTAAAACTGTATATATACGAAAACCTCTTAATTAAAAGCTTGGGAAAAAGGATACCGGGCATTCCTTAATACTATAGAAAACTACATACAAAGGTTAGTAGGTCGGTATTATATAAACCATCGCCGACCCACTTGGTAATACAGCTAGAAACAGCTAAAAAAAGCTAGAACAGCTGAAGCTGGTAACAGCTGCAATAGGTAGAACAGCTGTGCAGCTCTAACCCTAATACAGTAAATCTTAAATCCGTATAAAATAGCTGCTTTGCGATTTTTCGCTAGTTTTATGATTAAAAATATTAGATATCAGCTAGGGAAAAAGGTTAGAAACTTTAAGCTAACTATTTTTTTAACCTCGATTAATTTTACCGTACCTTTTTCAATCTTTATTAAGTAAAAAACTAAACCATATCCGCTAAGTTCGAATATAAAGGTGTAAGATTTCGTATTTTCGAAATTTTAACGAAAATGGTTGCGATTATATTACCCGACTTAAATAAAATAATCGGCTTAATAAGATATATTAATATATTTATCGATATTAATAACTTTTACGAAAAAATCAAATTTTATTGTTAATTTTCGAACACGATTTAATTTAAAAACGCGCAAATAATTAATATTTACATAACCTTATATTAAAAAAATCTAGTTTATAAAGAAATTACTAGTAAAGTTGGATAATAATAATAACACGTTTAAGAACGTTAAAGTCTAACTTTTAAATCTATATAAAAAAATTATAAACGATAATTTATCTGGTTATGCCGGAATGCGAAAACCGTTTAGGATTCCATTAAGAACAATCGTTAATAAAGGCATAATTAAATAGTTTATGAAAAGGTTAATATTTAATAAAATATAATAACTGAAATAACATCATTTATTAATTATTTTAAATTAGTTATACGGTTATATTTCCTTTAAAACGAATTAATAACTTATATAAACTTAATTATTTATATAGTTATAATTATATAATAGTAAACTCTACATATATTTTAACTTTAAAATTCTTTATAATATATTAAATATTTATAAACTTTATTTATATATTAAAAATCCTTTTATATTATATATTATACTAATGTTATTTTATATATATCTACTTTTTATTTAAATCTGATAATAATACTATTATCTTTTAATAGAATAAAATACTATAATTCTTTCCGCAAGGTATATAACTATATAACGACAGATTAAAATATATATAAAATTATAAATACTATTAACGTAATTGTCGATATAACTTATATTAACTATTATAATCGTTTTTAAGTAAACTTTAAATATATATTATCTCCTTAAACTTTATAGATAGGAACAAACTGTTTAATAAAACTTCGATATTATAAAGTTTTAATAAAATAGAATTTAGTAAAATATTTTAAACAACGGAATATATTTGGTATTATGTATTCCTTTTATTATATTCTGTTAATAATAACATTTAAATTACATTTTAATAAAAACTCGAAAATTTCTAATATATATATAACTTACGAAACCTTTATAAAAAACGTATTTATATTTAATAATAGGTTTTAATGTTTATATTTGTCAATCTTAAAGAAAGAACGAAATAGTAGATAATATTATAATTCTTTTTATAATATTAAGATTTAGTAATAAAATAGACGAGATAAAAAATTCAGATTATTAAATAATAAATCTGTAAAACTATAATGTAAATATTTTTAATGTGATAAATTAAATTATTTAAGGTTTTCAAATATTTAGAAATAATAATCAGTTATAAAATAAAACCAATATTTAAAATATACTATTTTCGTAATTCCGATTATAAATATATAATCGTAATATATTATATAATATATATTATATATATGGTCGTTAAATTTAAGCAGTAATATCCAGTTTAAATTAAAAATACGAAATAATTTTCTATTAATAACTAATACGATAAATACTTTACATTATATTTTCGAATATAGAGACTATTAATAATTTTTACGGTAATAATAAATTATACGTTTCGGTTACGAAAAACCTTATTCATTAACCGATTATTAAGTTCCCGTAAATACGTAATTTCTTAATTAATATCGGCTAAAAGGCTTATTTACGCAATACCGACAAATTTTCACCTTAATAAACCTTATACCGTTTAACTTTACGGTTTATTAAGGGAAATCTTTTAAAAAATAATAACTTAAAAGATATTAAACTTTTCGCGGTAAACTTTAAATCCGTATAAAATAACTGCTTTACAACCCTTTACTAATCCTACGACTTTAACCTCGATCGATTCTACGACTAATAAAAAGGTGTTAGCATAATAACTAGGTAGAAAGTACTTGGTACCAAATTACCTTTTCGAATTTTTATTAATTAAAACAGCTGAAATATATCGGGTAATATTTACTATAAAATACCGGTATTCCGTAACTATAAAATCTTCACGGAGAAGGTTTTTTAAAGGGTTTTAAGTTTTATAAAACTTTAACACGAACTAAAAATATTAATACCTCCGTTAATTTAATTAACTTTTCTTAAAAAAATCTAATTTTATTTTTAATCTTTATATATAATTTAGTTTATATAAATAAAAATAATTAAAAGTTAGATAATCTTATGCTAAACAATGTCGATTATATAAAAAGACGAATAGAAAAACTGGATATAAGCGGTAAATAGTTTAAAAACTTCGAAGTTTAACTTTTAATTCGATATAAGGAAAATTACGAATAATAGTTTGTCCGGTTGTTCCGGATTGCGGAAACCGTTTAGAATTTAATTAGGAATAGTCATCGATAGGGGCTTCTATAACTAGGCAGTTTGCGAAAAGCTTAAAATTTAGTAAAACATAATTACCAAGATATATAGTCTATTAATTTATTTAACTTTATTACATAATTACGTCTTTTTTAAGAATAGAATATAAATTATATAAATATTATACTTATAATATATAAATATTAATATTTAAAATATCGTAATATATTTAATAATAAGCTTAACATTTTAATAATTATATAAAATATTTAATTATTATTATATAACTATTAAAATTTAAAATAATTCTTTTTTTATTTTCTTTTTAAAACTCTAATTATATTACTTAAAAATCGATATTAAAAGAAACTTCGGACTTTTGCGTATTATTTATTTCGGATAACGTCCTATATAAGTACTCCGGGGCCCAATAGCTCAGTGGTCGCGAGCCTGGGTGTCTCTTTCAATTGCGACAGGCTTGGGCACCCTGTTTCGGTTGGTCTTAAAAGACAGCTGGTTCAAATCCAGCTTGGGCCACCGTTCCTTTAGGTGACGCCAAGCCTAAAGGAGCTAAACCATTGGAGTTTCGGCTCCGCCACTGTGTCGGCAACAACTGGAGTAATTAGTAGCTTTAAGAACCAATCAAATCAATTGTATACGTAATCGTATTTATTACCGTATCAAAAGACTCCTATCAATCGGGTTTTTCATCCGGCCTTTTAAGAGGTACGGTTTTTAAAGGTACCCTCCGGTCGCGCTTATAAGAACTAATATGTATGTATATAGTAGATGGATCAGCTACGCTAGATACCTAATGGTACATATTCTCATATAAGTACTCCGGACGCATAAGTACTTCGGACTGTTTTTAGCACCTCGTAATAATAAATTTAAATAACTTAATTATAATATATGGCATTAATTTAAATTAATCGGATTCTTTTTCGTTAGAAGTTTTTACAGCTTTTTTATAAATACGCAAATTATATCCGGACTTGCTATAAACGCTATATTTCCGTTCCTTCGTCTTAATTTTTTTACGATAACCTTTTTCAACTATTAGTAACTGCATTTTTTCATTACCTTTTTCTTTTAAACCAAAAAAGCTTATTCCGTTTATATAGTAAATATTGCTTTTTTTAAAAACGTTTATTTTTAGTTTTTTAACGTTTGCTTAAAATATGGTTCGTTTCGCGTAATTAAATATTTTTTTTTAGAAAAAAAAACGGTTTTATATAAAAGCAATATATAACCTTTTGTTATAAGATTAACCGAATTAAATATTTTTGTCGGAAAGCTACCCTAATGATTTCTGATTTTTTTTTGCAAATAACGTCCTTATTTTATTACTTTACGGATATTTTTAAGGGTTTTCGTTGGCGGAAAAATAAAACCGGCGGAAGTTGACGGGAAAATAATTAGCGTACGTATAACTAAAAGAATTTGGAACTCGGAAAAGATATTATTAAAATCGAATAAAACAAAACCAGCTTATGCAAATTTAAATTTAATATTATCGGACGTTATAGCAGATTTAAATATATTGTAAAAGCCGGCGAAAAAATCCTTTTTGGTAATATAAGTATAATAACGTCCTATTAAATTTTCGATATATAACGAATAAACGCGTTTTAAATAAAAAAACCAAAATTTATCAAAAAATTAAAATTTATACGAAAAATATGCGGGTATGCAAAGCGTAATAATGTTATAATTAACGTAATACTTTTCGAATTTTATTAAATAATGGCTTTTGTAACCGTTAAAAATAAAAAAACGTTTCGACTTTTTCGTACGTATCCGAATATATTTATTAAAATACTAAATCTATTGTAAACTTAATTTATTTATTATTTAGCTATTATTACTTAATGCGATTTTTTAATTAATTATTAATAATAAATTATTACAGTATTAAAACTTAAAGTAATTTTTCCTTATTATAATAATAAATAGCGGTATAACCCAACTTTAAAAATTAATAACTTAAATAACTATAACCTATTTTTTAGTCCCTTATTAAGCTTATTTAAACTTTTTACATTTTTCGACATTAGTAATTACTATATCCGTTATTATAAAAAGCCCCATTAAAAATCCAGTCTCGTCGAAGTTATAAATATCGTTTTGTATAATACCGTATTTTGCGATAATAACCCGAATAAATTCGAATTATTTATAAAATATTTCTAGATTTTCGTATAATATCCGTTAATAATCGATTTTCCGATTTAAATGCGTTTAAAGTTTTTTTTACCGTTTAACAAAGTTCGACGCCTAGTTAATTCCGACGCGTATTAAAACGTATTAAGTAAGTAATATATTGGCTATATTTTTAACATATTAAAGCCGGATAAAAAAAGCTTACGTATTTAAGTTAAGAATTCGGTCGATAATCGATTTTTTTTCGGTCGGCGTTAATTTTCGCAATTTGGATATATAGTTGCTGTAAAAAGGTATACCGGTATATCGTTTATACAAAGTAAATGTTGTAATTTTATATATAAAATTAAATGTTGCATAATTAAATTTCGGGTTTCGTTTTTTAACTAGGACGGTTAAGTTTATTTTCGCTTTATTTGTAAGCCGTTATATATTGTTAATGTTAAAAAATAATTAATTAAATTTCGGTAGTTAAAATATGCCAAAAACCGTCCGGAATATTTGTGCGTCCGGAGTACTTATATAGGACGTTAACGAAATTTAAAATATCGTACTATAAAATACCGGTAAACTTTAAATCCTTAAAAAAGAAATACGATAAAATTAAAATTAAAATCCGTTACGAATTCGAAATTTTAAATATTTCAAGTTAATCTTTAAAAAAAGGAACGTCGAAATAGCTGTTTACGTAATATATACAAGGTTGTTAGATTTAAGCCGTATTATCCAGGCTGAGCTAAAGATATAAAGTAATTATATTAATAATTAATACGATAAATACTTTACCTAATATTTTCGAATATGGTAATTATTAATAGTTTTTACGGTAATAATAAATTATACGCCTTAATTACGAAAAGCCTTATCCCGAAACCGATTATTGCGTAATATTAATAAGCTTTAACCCTAATAAACCTTATGCACTTTAAATAGTTTAACAAGGGGAATTTCCTGGAATATAGATAATAACTTAAAAGATATTAAGTTTTTCGCGGTAAATCTTAAATCCGTATAAAATAGCTGCTTTACGACCTTTTGCTAATTTTACGATAATTACCTTTAACTATAATCGATCCTATAATTTTTCAAATCTTTATAAATTAAAATAGCTGAAATATACCGGGCAATTCTTACTATAAAATACCGGTATTTCGTAACTGTAAAGTTTTTACGGAAAACGTTTTTCTTAAAGTTCTTAAATTTAATAAAGCTTTAAAACGAATTAAAAATATTAATACCTCCGTCGATTTAATTAATTTTTCCTAAAAAAATCGGATTTTATTTTTAATTTTCGGATACGATTTAATTTATATAAACAAAAATAATTAAAAATTAAATAATTTTATAATAAAAAATATCGACCGTATAAAGAAATTACTGGAAAAGTTGGATATAAGTAATAAAAAGTTTAAAAATTTCGAAAATTAACTTTTAATTTGATATAAGTTAGAAAATTACGAATAATAATTTATCCGGCTGTTCCGGATTACGAAAACCGTCCAGAATTCGGTTAAGAATGGTCGTCGATAGGGGCTTACATAACAAGGCAGTCTGTAAAAAGGTTAGGGCTTAGTAAAGCTTAGCAACCGATACCATAATCCATCTATTTGTTCAATTTTGTTCTACGGTCACGTTTCCTTTAGTAAGAACGTAATATATACATAACCTTTTTAATATTAACGAAAAAATATTAATATTTTTTTATCCGTATAATTAATCTTTTATCTTAAGTAATCGATTTAAACTAAAATATTTTAAACTTAATATAATAAATATAAGACAAAACGGATAATAAAATTAAAAATCTTTTAATTCGATATTATAAATTAAAAACTATAAGCTAAACTGGAATATTTTACTAATAATAATAAATTTTAATTTATAATTTATAATATATATATTCGTTAGTTTCCTTTATTTAAAAAATATATTATATATATATATATATATTACGATATATAACTAATTCGAATTTAAAATTTATATATATATATATATAACTTAACGTAATAAAATTCAACGAAAATAATAAAGGGAATAAATAAATATTATTATTAGTAACGTTAACTAATATTACGTAAATATATAAATTTAATACGTTTTATAATCATAATACTATATCGGAACTAAAGGCATTTTTTATTATTCCTTTTAATTAAAATGTATTTTAATTTCGTTTTTTAATTTTAATTTTAATATCGTAATTACCTTCTAACTTATTATTATTATTATTATTAGATAAATACCTTTAAGTCTTAATACGTAACTTTTTAATTGTCGATATATTATTTAAAATCTTAAATTACGTATTATTAGTTTTTAATAATCCCGGTAAATCTGGTAATAATATAAAAATAAACTAATTATATAAATATAAGTACTTTGGCAAAAAAGGGGTTAATAAATTAAAACTATTAAATAATAATGAGTTTTACGATAATCTTATTAATAATAAAGTAAAATAAGTTTTTCTTTAAAATTATTTAATATATTATAAATTATATATATAGTTATAAACGTAATTATAATAATAATTACTGTTTGAAATTATAAGGACGAATATATTGCGTATCGGATAAATATTTAAATATTAATTAAATTAAAGGATTATATATAATATACGTTAATTAAAATCTAATTAAATTTACCATAGCTTTATAATTTGTTCAGAAATTTATAACTTAAGAATTCTCGTTAAAGCAGATATAATCGTATAAGTAAATCGAATACATTAATAAATTATACTATCTCGGTTATTAAACTTTATTAAAACCTAACTGTTTTATAAATATTTTATTTTAAGCTAATTTTAAATTACCTAGTTATATAACCTCCCTTCGACAATTATTCTCAACGGAATTGTAATCGCTTTTTATAATCTAGAACAGCCGGATAAATAATCGTTCGTAATTGTTCTTATATCGAGCTAAAAGTTAAATATCGATATTTTTAAACCTTTTTCCGTATATTTCTAATTTTTCTAATAATTTATTTATACGGTTAATATTTTGTATGATAAAATCGTTAATTTCTTAAGTATTTTTATTTTTATAAATTAAATTATATTCGAAAATTAAAAGTAAAATAAGGTTTTTTTTAAAACTTAATTAAATTAACGGAAATATTAATATTTTTAATTTATTTTAAAATTTTATATAAGATTATTAGGTTTAAGCCGTATTATCCAGGCTAAACTAAAAATACGAAATAATTATACTAATAATTAATATAATAAATATTTTACTTAATATTTTCGAATACGATAATTATTAATAGTTTTTACGGTAATAATAAATTATACGTTTCGGTTACGAAAAATTTTATTCCGAAACCGATTATTAGGTTTCCGTAAATATATAATTTTTCGATTAATATCGGCTGGGAGGTTTATTTGCGTAATACCGACAAGTTTCGACCCTAATAAACCATATGCCTTTTAGCTGGTTCGGCAGGGGGAATCTCCTGGAATGCAATAACTTAGGAGATGTTAAGCTTTTCGCGGTAAACCTTATGTCCGTATAAGATGGCTGCTTTGCGACCCTTTGTCGATAGGGGCTTGCATGACAGGGCAGTCTGTAAGAAGGTTAGGGCTTGGTGAAGCTTAGCAACTAATAGCATAATCTATCCATTTATTCAAGTTAGTTCCACCGTTACGTCTTTTCTTTAAGGAGAATTTTAAAATTTTATAAAGTTTAAAAAGTTTTTAATAAAACATTTTCCGTAAATGTTTATAATTACGGAATACGAATATTTTATAATAAAGATTTCCCGGCATATTTTATTTATTTTAATTAATAAGAATTCGAAAAGCCGTAAAATTAATTAAGGTTAAAGTTATAGAACTAGTAACGAGATATAAAACTATTTTAAATAATTTAAGATTTATTATAAAATGCTTAATATTTTCTAAGTTATTATTTACTTTTTAAAAGATTTCCCTGTTAAATTGTAAAGTTAAAGAATATAAGAGTTATTAAGATTAAAGCTTATTAATATTATACGATAAATTTTAAAATAAGGTTTTTCGAAACTAACGCGTATAATTTATCGGAACCGTAAAAATTATTAATACTTATCGTATTCGAAAATATTAGGTAAAGTATTTATCGTATTAATTATTAATATTATTATTTCGTTTTATTATTTTAGCCTGGATAATATAACTTAAATTTTCCGACCTTATATAACTTAAAAATAATTCGTAACCTATATAAATCGGTCCGAAATATAAAGATATAACGCCTTTCCTTTGTATTAAATAAACTTTACTGTATACGAAAAATTTCCGGGTTTTTAAATAATAAATACTATTTCTTTTATAAATTAAATATAACTTATATATAAAGCGGTTGTTTTATAACGTTTTAATATTATTATTTATTAACTTCGAAAATTACCTTAATTTATTTAATTATTTAAATAAAAACCTGCAGGTTTATTTAACCTTTTTAAGACCGTATTAAATAAAAACGGTTTAACTTTAATAATAATATATATTTGCTTTACTTTTTTATTAATAAACGGAAATAATTATATAAGAAATTATTCGTTTATATATTATTTTTACTTGAATTCTATTATTTGTTATGTAATTATTTTGATATAAATATTTTTATATTTAAAATTTCTAGTACATTAATAAAATTAAGCGTGTATAAATTATAATAAAATTAAAGCGGAATAAAGTTACTAAGGTTCCGATTTAAAATAACAGCTTTATATATATATCTACCCTTAAATAACGTATATTATTAAGGTCTTATCCTTATCCGGTTATGTAAATTAATATTAATTTCTATTAGATATTTACGCGTAATATAAATCATATTTTAATTTAATAAAACATAATAATAAAGATTAATAATTGTAATGTCTTAATTGGGATTATATATAATAAATTACGTATTATCTTTTTTATTGTTCGAATTTATTTTGTCGATTTCTATTACAACCTTTATAATTTTATAAATACTACGGTTTTTAATTTATCCGCCTTAATCTTTTTTAGTTATTTTAATTTCTTTTAAAATAAAATAACTCGCCCTTATAATTCTCGCACGTTTAGTAAGATATAAATAATATAACTTATACAAGGTAAAGTGCTATTAATGTATCTAGCTATATACAGCTAATCCGTTTACTATATATATATACAAAGGATTATATAATACGACCGGGGAGCACCCCTTAAAAACCGTCCCTTTTTAACCAAAGGCCGGAAAAACGTAATGCAAGTTATTAACACGGGAATAAACAATTAATTACGTATACGATTTGGTTAATTAATTCCCAAAGCCCTTAATTGCGGCTAGTTTTAAAAGCTTCTAGCTACCTCTTAATTGTCGCCGACACGGTGGCGGAACTGAAATTCCAACTGGTCAGCTCCTTTAACCTGGCGCCACTTAAAGGAACGGTAACCCAAGCTGGATTCGAACCAGCTGTTTTTTAAGCCCAACCGAAACAGGGTGCTTAAGTCTATTACAATTAAACGAGACACCCAGGTTCGTAACTACTAAGCCATTAAGTAATAATATTACTTATATATAAATAAATAAATTAAATCCTTAATAAATATAAACCGCTTATTTATATCGTTATTAAAAGAATTATAAGTAAATTTTATTATAGTATTTAATTAATATCCGGAATATATATATTTAATTAAAAATAATACTAATTATAATTATATTAATAAAATTATTAAAAATTTATTTTATTTTTTATCTTAATTTAATTTTTATAAGGTAATTTAAAGTTATAAACCTTTATAATTAATTTATAACTTTTAAAATAATTACTTTCGGTTTATTAATATTTTAATTAAGTAAATCCGAATATTTATTTTTTTAATTTAATATTATTGTAAAAATAATTTTAATAATTATAAGTAAACAATTAAATTAATTTTTAAAGGTATAATTTAAAAATTCGAAGAATACTCTTTAACTAAATATATATAAAATCGTTAAATTCAAGCCGTATTATCCAGGCTAAGTTAAAGATATAAAGTAATTATATTAATAATTAATATAATAAATACTTTACCTAATATTTTAAAATACGGTAATTATTAATAATTTTTAAAATAACGATAAATTATACCTTAATTACGAAAAACTTTATTTTAAAACTAATTATTACGTAATACCGATAAACTTCGACCTTAATAAACTTTATACCCTTTAATTAATTTGGGAAAAAAAATTTTAAATAATAACTTAAAAAATATTAAACTTTTCGCAATAAACCTTAAGTCCGTATAAAATAGTTACTTTGTAACCTTTTATCAGTTTTACGACTTTTTTAACCTCGATTAATTTTAAAGTTTTTTAAACCCTTATTAATTAAAATAACTAAAACATACCGGCTAAATCCGAATATAAAATCCTAATATTTCGTATTTCCGGAATCTCGACGGAAACGATTTTAATTAAATTACCTAATTTAAATAAAATAATCGACCGAATAAAATGTATTAATACCTCCGTCGATATTAATAACTTATCCGAAAAAAATTAAGTTTTATTTTTAATTTTCGGATATAATTTAATTTAAAACGGTAAAAATAATAGGTTTTTACGTAAATTTATATGAAAAAATATCCGGCTTATAAAAAAATTACTAACAAAATTGAAAAATAATAATAACAGGTTTAAAAACGTTAAAGTTTAACTTTTAAATCGATATAAATTAAAGGATTACAAACGATAATTTATCCGGCTACTCCGGATTACGAAAACCGTCCAGAATTCCGTCAAGAATGGTCGTCGATAGGGGCTTGCATAACTGGACAGTCTGAAATCACCTTGGAATAAGACGCCTATAAGGTTGGGGTTTAGTAAAACTTAGCAACCGATAATATAATCTATCTATTTGTGTAATTTGGTTCCACAGTTACGTCTCCTTTAAGGAGATTAACTAAATATATAAATACATTTAATTTAAATATTAATATTTGAATATAAAAAATACTAATATCGATTTCGATCCGGTTAATATTGAAATATCGGGATTTTATCTTATAACTATAGTAAATAAAACTACTAACTTAACAACAATTAATATACTTTATAATTGTTCTTTATAATATAATTAATAATTATTATATATTTAAAATAAAAAAAATATAAATTACGGATTATAATATATTTAAAGGGTAAATTCTTTTAATTTAATAATATACATATTGCGTCGATAGTTATTTAAATGTATCTTTTTCGATAATATAATTTAATAAATAATTTACAATTAAAAATAATGTAATGATATTATTTACTAACTATAAAATCGAATAGTTCCGGAATAAATTCTTTCGTATGCGAAGATATTAAAATAAAAGTTTAGTATTTTTCCGTTAACTTAATTAGAAATTAAATCGATTGTTAAAAATATTAAAAACTTCTTAAAGTTTATTTTAATAACGAAAAGAATATTAAACGTTTTATAAAGTAAATTATATACCGTATTAATTTATTTATTAGATAAAATACGGCCTTACTCGTTATATATGACGTTTAATATAAAACGGATAAACCGACCGTATAAAACTTTTATAAAATTATCGGCCGTATATATAACGTTAGTATATAAGTTAATTACTTTTTTATCGATAAGAAATTAATAGAACTATTAAATAAAACAAAACGTTTCGTTTTAAAATAATGATTTTAAAACTTTAAACATATTAACGGTATATAATTAATTACGAAAAAATATATGTCGAGGTTTATTATAGCTAATAACGTATTACATAAGTAAACGGGATATATAAGCGAACCAGATATATTTTAGTTCATTGTAATAAAAACTTTAAATAAAATAAATATAACGTAATAAGTAGGTTTAAATTAATTAAATTCCTTATTACTAGATGCTTTTATAACTTTCTTATAAATATGCGTATTATGTCCGAGTTTGCTATAAATATTATATTTCCGTTTTATTATTTAAATTATTTTATAACGATTAATTTTAAATTTTATTAATTGCAATTACTTATTATTACTTTTTCTTAGTTATAAACATCTAACGTGCTATATATATAAGCGAGAGATACATATAAGCGAGCCGCTTTTTGGCACTCCGTAACAACAAATTTAAGTAACTTAATAACAATATATCGCATTAATTTAAATCAATCGGATTTTTCTTAGTTAGATGTATTTATAATTTTTTCATAAGTATACGTATTATATCCGGGCTTACCGCAAACGCTATATTTCCGTTTTTTCGTCTTAATTTTTTTATAACGACCCCTCCTAGTTACTGTTAGCTACATTTTTTTACTACCCCCTTTTTTTTGGGCTAAAAAAGCTTATCCTTTTTATATAATAAATGTTCCTTCTTTTTGAAAACGTTTATTTTTAATCCTATAACGTTTGCTTAAAACGTAATTCGTTTCGCGTAATTAAACGTTTTTTTCCCGGAGAAAAACGGTTTTATATAACAATAATATATAACTTTTTGTTATTAAATTAACCGATTTAAATATCCTTATTAGCAAGTTACCTTAATAATTTTTGATTTTCCTTTATAAATAACGTCTTTATTTTATTATTTTACGGATATTTTTAAAGGTTTTCGTAAGTAAAAAAATAAAACCGGCGGAGGTTAACGGGAAAATAATTAACGTAAGTACAACTGGAAAAATTTCGAATTCGGAAAAGATATTATTAAGATCGAATAAAATAAAGTTAGTTTTCGCAAATCCAGATTTAATGTTATCGGACGTTATAGCAATTTGGAACGCGTCGTAAAAGCCGGCGAAAATTTTTTTTTTAATAATATAAGTATAATAACGTTATATTAGGTTTTCGATATACCGCGAATAAACGCGTTTTAAAACAAAAAAACAAAATATATTAAAAGGTTAAAGCCGGTACGAAAAATGCGCAGGTATGCAAAACGTAATAATATCGTAACTAACGTAATATTTTTCGAATTTTATCGAATAATAACTTTTATAACCGTTAAAAATAAAAAAACGTTTCGAACCTTTCGTACGTATTCGAATATATTTATTAAAATGCTGGATTTATTTTAAACTTAATTTATTTATTATCCAGTTATTATTACTTAATACGATTCTTAAATTAGCTGTTAATAATAAATTATTACGGTATTAAAACTTAAAATAATTTTTCCTTATTATAATAATAAATAATAATATAACCCAACCTTAAAAATTAACAGCTTAAATAATTATAACTTATTCTTTATTCCCTTATTACGCTTATTTAAATTTTCCACGTTTTTCGGCATTAGTAATTATTATGCCCGTTACTATAAAAAACCTTATCAAAAATCCAGTCTCGTCGAAATTGTAAATATCCTCTTTTACAATACCGTATTTCGCGATTATAACCCGAACAAGCTCGAATTATTTACGAAATATTTCTAAATTTTCGGATAAAATCCGTTAATAATCGATTTTCTGATTTAAATACGTTTAAAGTTTTTTTTATTATTTAATAAAATTCGACGCCCAGTTAATTCCGACGCGTTCCGTAATATACTGGGCTAGCAATATATTAACTATATCTTTAACATATTAAAACCGGACAGGAAATACTTACGTATTTAGGTTAAAAATTCGGTCGATAATCGATTTTTCTTTGGTCGGCGTTAATTTCTGCAAAAAAAAAATAATATCGGCTCGGGCGTATTTACCGTTAAAATGGTATACTAAAGTAAAATATGAAACTTTATAAATAAAATTAAGCTTTTTATAACTAACTTTCGGGTTTCGTTTTTTAACTTAAATAGCTAGGTTTATTTTCGTTTTTTTTGTAAAGCGTTCTATAATATTAGTATTAAAAATGGACGATTAAAGATAAATAGTTGGAATGGCGAAAAAAGTCTCTCGCTCATATGTATCTCTCGCTTATATATATAGTACGTTATCCCTTTTTTATAATAAAAAACTTTCTTTTCTAGAAACGTATATGTTAATTTTCCGGCGTTTATTAAAAATATAGTTCGTTTTACGAAAATAAGAGCTTTTTTTTAAAAAAACAAGCGATTTTATATAAAAGAATTAAAATTGTTTCGTCAAAAAATCAACTAATTTAATTATTCCTATCGGCGAGCTACCCTGGTAATTTCTAATGTTTCTTTTTAAATAAAGGCCCTGTTAAGTTATTTTAATACTATTTTTAAAAGTTTTAATAAGTAAAAAGATAACGGAATTTATAAAAATAATTAAAAAAGCGGGAGGTATAAATATAATTAAAACTTTTAAATTAAAAAGAACGTTATAAAAATTAAATAAAATATGGGCTGTTTTTATAAATCCGAATTTAATATTATCAGTTATTATAATAATTTTAAACGTATTGTAAAAACCGGCCATAAAGTTTTTCGAAATATTATAAATAACGTAATATTGTATAAAATGTTTAATATATAACGAATAATCGCATTTTAATACGGAAATATAAGATATATTAAAAGGTTAAAACCGTTAAAAAATTTATAAAATATAATAATATTATTATCTTATAATAATTTTTGTAACCGTTAAAAATAAAAGAATTTTTAATTTTTTATATACGTTTTAATATATTTATCGAAATATTTAATTTATTACTAATTTAGTTTATTTATCGTTTAATTATTTTCGTATACAAAACTTTTTTTAATTAAATAAAACTAGATTATCGGCAAATAAATAAAATAGATAATCTTTCGCCGTAAGAATAATAAATCCAAATAAAATCTATTTTTAAAAATAAATACTTTCAATTATTATAAATTATATTTTTTTTCCTTTATTTAAAATCTTTACCTTTTTAAAATATTTATAATTATTTCATTTATTATTATAAAAAGATTTATTAGAAGTTTTACATTAGCAAAGTTATAAATTATATTTTCCCGTAATATTATATGTCGTATTTTTAATTTAAACTTTTTTAAATTATTTACGAAATATTTTTAAAATTTTATATTAAATGTTTATAAGGTAGTTAGGTTTAGACCGTATTATCTAGGCTAAGCGAAAAATACGAAGTTATTATATTAATAATTAATATTACATATATTTTATCTAATATTTTCGAATACGGTAATTACTAATAGTTTTTATAATAACGATAAATTATATTTTCGTTACGAAAAACTTTATTCCGAAACTGATTATTACGTAATATTAATAAGTTTCGACCTTAATAAACTTTATACCGTTTAACTGTTTTAATACAAGAAATCTTAAATAATAACTTAAAGGATATTAAGCTTTTTACGGTAAACCTTAAATTCGTATAAGATAACTTTGCGATTTTTCGCCAGTTTTACGACTTTTTTAATTTCGATTAGTTTTAAGGATTTTTACACCTTTATTAACTAAGATAATTAAAATATACCGGTTAAATTCGAATATAAAATCTTAATATTCCGTGTTTCCGGAATCTCGACGGAAACGGTTTCGATTATATTATCGGATTAAATTAAAATAATCGGCCGAATAAAATATATCGATATTTTCATCGATATTACTAACTTTTTTTAAAAAAAAATTAAGATTTTATTTTATTTTCGCATACGATTTAATTTAAAATGACGGAAATAATCTATTTTTATATAAATTTAAATTAAAAAATAACGATAACAACCTTAAAAATTTCGAAATTTAACTTTTAAAGCGATATAAATTAGAAAACTACGAACGATAGTTTATCCGGTTATTCCGGATTACGAAAACTATTTAAAATTCCGTTAAGAATAGTAGTTAATAAGAGCTTATATAACTAGGTAGTTTAAAATTACCTTAAAGTAAGACGCCCAAGCGGTTAGGATTATAACAATTCTCCTATATCGGAAGAATTCACCTATGAAAAATTAGGGTTTAGTAAAGTCTAATAACCGAAATAGCACAATTTATCCATTTGTTTAATTTAGGTAGATAGTTACGTCTTTTCTACGGAGAATATAAAATTTTTATATATTTTATTTTTCGATTTAAATATGTTTTAAGGTTTTTTTTACTGTTAAATAAAGTTAAATATTTAATTATTTTTAATCTGTATCGCGATATATTAAGTAAGCAGTAACTTTGTTATCTTTTTAAGTTATAGATTTATTTAATAATTAATTTCTTTTATTTAACGTTACTTTTCGCGAGTTAAAAATAATCTTAATTTAAGCGCGTTTTTAAGATATAATATAAAATATTATTAATAAATTTAAGTTTTTTTTAATTAAATTTCGGCTTTCGTTTTTTAACTTAAACCGTTAAGTTTATTTTTATATTTTTCGTAAAACGTTTTATAATATTAACGTTAAGAAATAAATACTTAAAATAAATAAAGAAATATCCTGTTTACTTATATATCCCGTATGTTTATATAGTACGTTATTAAATTTTATATATTATTTATAAGAAAACGCGGTATAATTCGGGCTATCGCTGTTATTTTAATTAATCTAAGTTATAAAAAAGGTGTAGAAGTAGCTAGGATTAGGTTATATATATATATATAGTAGGTTTATCGCGTCTACCTTTCCGTTCCCCTAGGGACTCCTTATACCTAATTCGTTTAACTATTATATATATCTTAATCGCCTTTATAACTAAAGGGATTTCTAAGGCCTTTAAAGCTATTTACAGTTTTGCTGGCGCCCTTAAGCCTTTAAACTTTCGTTTTAACGCTCTTATTTATTAATAACTAACTCCGTACTTTTTAAGAAATTATTTATATAAGTCCTTTAAGCCATTAAAAATAAAGTAAGCTTTACTATAATAAATTTAGTTTCTATTCTTTTCGTCGGCGTCCTTATCGTTATCGTCGTTTTTCTTTTTTACTTTCGAGTAATCCTTTACCTTATAACTATATTCTTAGTAATTCTAATAAAACGGCTTATTTTTCTTATTTTAATTCGACTTTTTACTATTATTTCGCGTAATGTAACCCTGGCTTTCGGTTAATTGATTTTTATTATCCTTACCTTTAAATTTATTAATAAAATCGTGCAGATCGTAACTAAGCCGGGTAAATTAAAACAGAAAGGTTTTTTTAAATATATACTACTTATATTTTAACGTTTTAAATATTATACGACGAATTAATATAAATAATAACTCATTCAGCTTTTAATATAACGTGTTATATATATAAACGAGAAATATATATAAGCGAGCCGCTTTTTAGCATTCCGTAATAACAAATTCAAATAACTTAACAATGACATATCGTATTAATTTAAATTAATCGGATTTTTTTTAGCTGGATATATTTATAACTTCTCTATAAATACGCGTATTATATCCGGGCTTGCCGTAAACGTTACATTTCCGTTTTTTCGTTTTAACTTTTTTACGATAACCCCCCTTAGCTGCTGTTAGTTACATTTTTTTATTACCCCCCCTTTTTTTAAGCTAAAAACGCTTATCCTTTTTATATAATAAGTATTCCTCCTTTTTAAAAATGTTTATTTTTAATTTTACGACGTTTGTTTAAAATATGGTTAGTTTGGCGTAATTAGGCGTTTTTATCCCGGAGAAAAGCGGTTTTATATAATAGTAATATATAACCTTTTATTATAAAATTAACCAACTTAAGTATTCTTATTTGTAAGTTACCTTGATAATTTTTAATTTTCCTTTATATATAACGTTTTTAATTTATTACTTTACGGATATTTTTAAGGGTTTTTGCAAGCGGGAAATAAAACCGGCGGAAGTTAATAAAGAAATAATTAGCGTAAATATAACTGGAAAAATTTCGAATTCGGAAAAAACGTTATTAAAATCGAATAAAATAAAGTTAACTGTTATAAATCCAGATTTAATATTATCGGACGTTATAACAGTTTAAAACATATCGTAAAAGCCGGTAAAAAAATCTTTTTTAGTAATATAAGTATGCAAGATCAAGTGCTATTCGGGGGATCTAGCTATATATATACATACAAGCTGATCCATTTACTAAGTACATGCACAACCGGTTTTGCATAAACGCGACCGGGGAGCACCCCCTAAAAACCGTCCCTTTTTGGTAAAGGCCGAAAAAACACAATGCGGGTCATAGGTACACGGTAACAAACAAATGGTTACGTATACAATTAACTTAATTGGTTCCCAAAGCCCCTAACCATTCCAATTGATCGCCGACACGGTAGCGGAGCCGAAGCCCTAAATGGTTTCGTTTTTTTAGGCTGGCGCCACCTAGAAGAACGGTAGCCCAAGCTGGATTCGAACCAGTTATCTTTTAAAATTAATCGAAACAGGGCGCCCAAGCCTGTCGCAATTAAAAAAGACACCTAGGCTCGCGACTATTAAGCCATTAGAACGTAATATAAGTATAATAACGTTATATTAAGTATTCGATATACCGTAAATAAACGCGTTTTAAAATAAAAATATAAAATATATTAAAAGGTTAAAACCGATACGAAAAATACGCGGGTATATAAAGTATAATAATATTATAATTAACGTAATATTTTTCGAATTTTATTAAATAATGACTTTCGTAACAGTTAAAAATAAAAAAATATTTCGAATTTTTCGTACGAGTCCGAATATAATTATTAAAATGTTAAATTTATTTTAAACTTAATTTATTTATTATTTAATTATTATTATTTAATGCGATGTTTTAAACGGATGTTAATAATGAATTATTACGGTATTAAAATTTAAAATAATTTTTTTATTATAATAATAAATAACGGTATAACTTAACTTTAAAAATTAATAACTTATATAATTATAACTTATTTTTTATTTTTTTTTTAAGTTTATTTAAATATTTTACGTTTTTCGATATAAATAATTATTATACCCGTTATTATAAAAACCTTTATTAAAAATTTAATTATATCGAAATTATAAACATTCTTTTTTATAATACCGTATTTCGTAATTATAACCAGAATAAACTTAAATTATTTACGAAATGTTTTTAAATTTCCGGATAAAATCCGTTAATAATTAATTTTTCAATTTAAACGTATTTGGAATTTTTTTACTATTTAATTAAGTTTAACGCTTAATTAATTCCGACATATTCCGTAACGCGTTAAGCTAGTAATATATTTGCTATATCTTTAATATACTAAAACCGGATAAAAAACGTTTACGTATTTAAGTTAAGGATTTAGTCGATAATCGATTTTTTTTCGGTTAGCGTTAATTTTTACAAAAAAGGGATAATATCGGTTTAAGCGTATTTATTACTAAAACGGTATATTAAAGTAAAATATAGAACTTTATAAGCAAAATTAAGTTTTTTATAACTAACTTTCGGATTTCGTTTTTTATCTTAAATAACTAGTTTTATTTTCGTTTTTTTATAAGGAGCTTTATAACGTTAATATTAAAAAATTAACGATTAAAGATATATAATTAAAATAGCTAAAAAAGTCTTTCGCTTATATGTATTTCTCGCTTATATATATAGCACGTTAAGTAAAATAATTTCGCTAATACGTTAAACAGGACGTTAAAATTTAACAACGTAATCGAAAGTTAAATTCTTTTTATTTTAATAAAAAAACTAAAATTAAGTTTAAAAGTCGAATTATTCGTCGATACCTTTCTTTCCGTACGCCTTTTCCAAGGCCCGAAATATTAAGGTCCCCTTTATAAAACCGGAAATAACGGCAATAGAACTTTTCTTAACATTAATAATAACGTTCGTAAGTATTCAGGCTTTATTTATTGCCGTAAAACGGTCCGATTCGCCGCGGGCGTAATCGGTAAAAATAAACGTTGCCTAAAACGCCGTTTTTTATATATTCTAGTTATTTTTACACTTAAAGCGATTTTCCTTTAAAAGCTTTAAATCGAAAGCATCTTAATTTCAATAAGTAGCCGTTAACAGCATTTTCGTTTTTTTATTATTATTATTATCGTATTTTAAATTAACTAATTCTTATTACAATTCCTTTAATTATTCTTTAAATAACTTCGTTATATTAACTACTTGTTTTCGTAATTAATACATCTTATTAATACTTTCTAATTTCCTTTATTACTCTTTAATACGGCCATAATTAACCTCGTAACCTTTTTATACCGATTCTTTTAATCCTTTATCGATTAACCCTAAAAAATGTTCCTTCCGACTTTAACGCTAAACGCACTCTTTACGCCGACAACCCCTTTAAACGGTCCCGTAAATTACGTATAAAATAAATAATCTTAAATATTAAGTAACGATTAAATGTAAAAAAACGGAAAATAAAAGATATTATGATATAAAAAAAAGCATTTTAATTCGGAATTTATTATTATTCTAATTAATTTAAATGATAGAAAAGGTGTAAAAGTAACTAGAACTGGGCTAGATATATGCAAATAGTAGGTCTATCGCGTCCACCTTTTTATTACCTTAAGGACCCCCTACACCTAATTCCTTTAACTACTATACATATCCTAACATTATTATTTTCATATTAACTCGGAAAAGGTAAAAGGTTATAAGATATTAAAAAACGAAATTTTTAGTTATTTTTTAAACTTGTCATACTAATTGTGTTTTAATTAAACCTATATATATATAGGGAAATAAAATTTTAAATTTTATATAAATGTTTTATAATTACAAAATAAGTAATATTAATTAAAAAATATATATAAAAAATTCGTTTTATTAATTTTTTAAAATTTATATAAATCTGCTTAAAACGAAGTTGCTAAATTACATCTTTTTATTCGGCTTTATTTTAAAGGTTTTATTATTTTCTATAAAATTTTTAAAAAGGTTTAAGTAATACATTAAACCTTTAATAAATACTTATTAATTAAAAGCTCTAGTTATAGCTACGGGTGCTGCGCTATACGCGCAGCTATAACCTTTAAAATAGGGTCCTAATTACGATAAGGTAAGGGGCTTTAAAATCTAATTAAATCAATCGTATATGTAACCATTTGTTCGTCACCGTATTTCTGCGACCCGCATTGCGTTTTTCCGGCCTTTACTAAGAAGGGACGGTTTTTAAAGGGTGCTCTCCGGTCGCGTTTATATAAAACCAATCATATATGTACTTAATAGATACATCAGCTCCCTATATATATATATATAGCTAGCTAGATATTCGAATAGAACTAACCTTATATAATAGTTTTTACGTTATATTAGTTATTCTTAAGTATTTTTTTAGCTTATCTTACTACTTTTTAGCCCTTATAGCTTTATATTTAAATATTTACATTATATTATTTATTATAACGTAGGATACAAGCGAACGAGCCATATAAGCGAGCGAGCCGAATTCGCCCCACTCTTAATTTAAATAGCCATAACTTCTCTAATTTAACTGAGATTTCGATGCAAAATCATCAGGATATTTACTACTAAATTTAATAATTATATATGGAATATAGAAGAGATCCACATTATTTTCGTTGGGATATATATTATTTTATACTATTTTTAAAATAAAAAAATGCGATATTTTAAAATTACATACATATACGAAACATTTATTAAATAATATAAAATTTTGTATACAATAATAGTAATTTATAAAGAATAAGGTAATAGTTTTTTAAAATTTTTAAAAAAATTCCTTTATAGAGATATAAAAAGGTAGGTCCGTTTTTAAAGAAAAAAATAAATTATTATATATAGCTAGTCCATTTTAGACGTATAATTTTTGCTAATTCAATTCTACATTAACCTTATCCTTACAAAGACGTGTGTAAAGTTTCATTAGTTTTTATACAGGTTTGATATAGTTATGAATTTTTAAAAATCTGATTTTAATATGTGGGTCCGAACGGCTCGCTCGCTTGTGTAGCTCGTTCGCTTGTATCCTACGTTATAGCTTACCTCAGCTAGCTCAGGCCTCTGCTGGCTCGTTTTCTAATGTACTGTTGTATTACGTTAAAAATTAGCTAATTAAATCCTATATCCCGTAACGAGCCAGCGAGGCCTAAGTTGTAGTTATGCGAAAAGGTAATCCGTTTGATACGCCCTTAATAAAATCATTAACTTTCCTTTTAAATTTTTAAAAAATTAAAAGATTTAAATAAATAAAATTATAACGCAACTAAATGAAGTCCGATAAATTTGATACTTTATATACGCGTCGAATATAAGCTAATATGCTTATAAAGAATTTTTTTTCCATTTTTTTAAATGGAAATTATAACTAATACGGCTAAGTTTAGGCCCGGGAAATGGGCGACCGTAACGCCTTTATAGCTGGGACAGTATAATTGCCGGTCGTATCGTTATGTACCGGGTTTTTTTAATATATTTAATATGGGAAAAGCCCGCCTAGTAATTTTTTCGGACGTACGGGCTATCGTTATTACGTTGCAGTTATAAGAAGGTTAAGGTTAGCTAAGTCCGGAATGCCCTTATAACTGCGACAACGTAATTACTGTATATATTATTTTGCCATGGGTTTTCCAAGGGTAATTTAGTATAGGAAAACCCCGTCCAGTTACTTTTTTGGCCGTATGGGTTGTGGTTGTTATGTCGTAATTATAAGGGCGTTCCGGTTAGAAGGTATGCAGCAATCGAAAATTTTCATTTTAATCTTTAATATCTTACCTAAATTAACCCCGATTTAGAAGTTATATATACGGTTAAAAAGCCTTTTTAAAACTTTATATAACCGTATTTTCTATTATTTTTTAATTGTTTGTTATTATTATTTTATTTAAAAGTTTCCAACATAGATTTTAAAAACTTTATATAGGAGCGGATTAAACGGAATTAAAAAATCACAATTTTTTATTAGGCCTTTTGTTTAAGGTTTCGTTGTTTTTGTGGGTTTTTTATAGGTCGGTACTTAAAATACAAGCCCTAGCTACAGCTGCGTCGCAGGCGCAGCTACATAACTTTAAAAAGAGGGCCTGATCTTAATAAGGTAAGTTATAGCTATTATTATTAGCTAGCGTTTTTTAACTAGCTTTAGTCGTTATTATCTTTTTATCGCCGTTATCTATTTAATAGCATTTATTAATACTTACTAAGTATAAGTCGTTATTTAATCTTAATATGTAATTATAAGAACTTGGAGGAATTTCTAGAAAAATACCGGGACTGTAACGTTAAAGAAGGAATAGTAGGGAAATGTAACGCAGTACTAGTCCTAGAAATAGTACGAAATACAAGTAGGGTATAATAAAGTAATTATAATAGGGATAAATTTATCGAAGTATATAACGGTGCTAAGTAAGTTAAAATACTAGGGCTAAGCGCTTAAATCTCGTAAGAAGATGCTATTTTAACTATATACGAAAAGATTACACTGTAATTTATTACCGAATTAAAAAAAGTAATACTATTATTAACGCCCTTTTTATAAATGGTTTAAATTTACGTTTAATATATTTTAATATAAAAAACTTTCCATTAATAACTTTATGATTTAAAACTTTAAAGTTTATTTTTAATATATATATAATCCTTTAAATAATACAATACGAAAATGTTATAAATTAAATTTAAAACAAATATATATACCAGTAACGTTTATTTCTTATAACGTTCTGCGACTTTTTACACGTTTATATAACGATTTATTAAAATAATAATATACTATCCAAGGTCGTTAGGTTCAAGCCGTATTATCCAGGCTGAGCCAAAGATATAAAGTAATTACACCAATAATTAACACGATAGATACTCTACCCAGTATCTTCGAACACGGCAACTATTAATGGTTTTCACGGTAAGTATAAAATATATATAAAAACATTTTTAGAATACCTGTAACATAATAAAACCTTTTTAATTAGGAAGGTTTTATATAGCTTAAAGAAGTTATTATTATTATAGTAAAATGATTTTATCGAGACGCTTAAAAAATTGAAACTAAGCCTCGTTTCTTACGAATCTTATTATTTTATTTGTTAAAAAGTGCTTATCTTTTTTTTATAAAAAATATCGTTATAATATATTATAAGGAAAATTAAAATTTTGTAAATTAGTTAATTTAATATATACGGGAACGGTATATCTTTATAAAAAGTAAAAACTTATAATAGTTTCTCGATATCGAAATAATTAGAAATAAATGTAATTAAGAAGTTGAATTATTTTAATCCGATTTTATAAATAAATTGGTTAACTTAATCCTTAAAAAAACTTAAATAACCTTTTAGAAACGTTTATAATTACCGTTAAGCTATTACTAAATCCTAATTTAATTTATTTAAATTTTATTAATAAATACCAGAAAAATATCGGTTTTATCCTTTACGTAATAATTAATATGCGACCCGATATATCCTTTGCCGTATTTCGATTTGCCCGTTTTATCCTAAGCCTTAGCGACGTATATTATAAAACTGCTAATTGAGTTATATTATACCTAATCGGAATTAAAACGTTAACGTTACAGTTTAACAGTAAAAATTCGTTAAATATTTAAAACGACGCCTTTTTCGCGGATAATATAATTAATCGAAAAAGCGTTTAAGTTTACGTTATAAAACTATTTTAAAAAAATAGGATAACGGGCGAATAAGTAAAATATAATAATTACTTTTATAATAAAAACGGAATTATTATTTCTTATATACAAGGTCGTTAGGTTCAAGCCGTATCATCCAGGCTGAGCCAAAGACACGAAGTAATTATACTAATAATTAACACGATAAATACTCTACCCAGTATCACTTGAACGTTTATAAAAACTATTTATTTTAAACAACTTTAAATTATTTTAAAAATTTATATCAATTACAAAAAACGGATTTAATAAAAGATATTAAAGAAGAAAAATATATTAGATTAGTAATAGTTAAGTATTTAGCTAACTATATAACGTACTATATAAGCGAGCTGTATATATAAGCGAACTGTATATTTTTTTATATGTTACGTTAACAAATTAATTTAAATTAATCCGATTTTCTATTACTAAACGCCTTTATAACCTTTTTATACGTATGCGTATTATGTCCCGGCTTGTTTTAAACTTTATTTGTCCGTTTTTTTACTAAAACTTTTTTGTAACGATTTTTTTCAGCCGTTGCGAATTGCGATTATTTATTATTATTTCTTTTTTTCGTAGTTATAAAAACTTGTATTCTTTATAGTAAATGTACTTTTTTTTTTAAAAAAAACCGTTTATTTTTTATTTTCCGCCATTTATTAAGAACGTAATTTGTTTTATAAAAGTAACCGTTTTTTTCCCGATTAAAAGCGTTTTGGTATAAAAATATTACGTTATTTTTTATTCAAGAATTAACCGATTTAATTACTTTTATCGGCGTAGTACCTTGGTAAGTCTTTTCTTTTTTAATAACGTTTTTATTAAATTGTTTCGGTAATATTTTTAAGAATTTTCGTAAAGAAGAAAATTACGAAATTAATAAAATATATATAGAAATAATAATCTTAATATAATTAGAACTTTTAATTCGAAAAGGACGCTATTATAATAATTTTAAGCGGGTTAGAAAATCCGGTGATAAAAGTTTTTTAAATAATATAAATAATGTAACGTTATATAAGATTTTCGATATAGAACAAATAAATACGTTTTAATACGGAAAAACAAGATATATTAAAATGTTAAAACTAATAAAAAAGTAAATCAATATATAAAATATTATAATTTTACTAATTTTATAATAATTTTATTAACCGTTAAAAAAATACAAGGGTATCGAATTTATACTATATATTATACTATGTATATCGAAACATTTAATTTATTTTAAATTTATTTTATTTATCGTTTAATCCCTTTTATTTATAATAATTTTTTAATTGGGTAAAAATAGGTTATCAGTAAACCAACGAAAAACGTATTTTTTTCCGGTAAAGATGATAAATATAAATAAGCCTTAATTTTAAAAGTTTATAATTTGTATTATTATAAAAAAGCTGATTAAAAATTTGATTTTATCGAAATTATTAATGATTTCTTTTTTATTATAGCGTTTTTTATAATTATAACCGAAATAAATTTAAATTAATTATGAAATACATTTAAATGTTGCATGAAGTTTTTTACTAATTTATGTTTCTATTTAAATGGGATTTAAATTTATATTACCGTTTAATAATGTTATATATTTTATTAATTCCGATTTATTTTATATCGCGGTTTATAAATAGTAAATTGGGTATATTTTTAATATATTAATTCCGGACGGAAAGTGTTCGTATATTTAAGTTAAATATTTATTTTATAAATAATTTTCCTTCGGTTAGTGTTCATATTCGTAAATTAAAGACGGTATTAAGTTGGGTATATTTGCCGTTAGTTCGAGTTCCTAAGGTAATAAATAAGATGTTATAAATAAATTTCTATTTTTTATAATTAAGTTTCGGCTATTATTTTTTTATTTAAACGCTTATGTTTATTTTCGTTGTTTTAAGCCGTTTTATATTATTATTATTACGAAATAAATAATTAGAGTTATAAAATTAAAATAGCAATAAAAGTATATAATTCGTTTATATATATAGCTTAGTTATATAAGATGGTATATAAAGACGGAATATAAATATAATTAAAATTTACTAAAATAAATTTTATTTTAATAAATTCGGATATAATATTACCGGTTATTAAACTAATTTTAAACCCGTTATAAAACTCCAGTATAAACCTTTTCCCTATATAAGAAATAAATACATTTTATTACAAGAAGATATAATATAATAAAAATAGAAAACGGATAAAATATAAGTAACTATATGTTTAAACTAATTAATACGCTTTTTAATATATTTATTAAAATATTGAATTTAATTTAAACGTAATTTTAATTAGTTTTAGCCGTTTTTACTTATATTAATCTTTTAATCGAATAAAGAGTAACGTATATATAAAATTAATAAAAAAAGTTTAATAAAAATAGCATATTGAAATAAGGCTTTTCTGATATAAATATCTTAAATATATAAACTGATTTATAATTTATATTAAATTAAAAGTTAAATTTTAATATTTATACATTTTTTCCAGTTTATATTTTTTTTTAATAATTTCTTTATATACCTAATATTATCTCTTAATAAAATATTTAAGTATGAATTTTCTTTATATTTATAAATTTAATCATATTTAATAATTAAAAACAATATCCGAAATTTTTAAAAACCATGGCGAATATTAACGCAAATATCGATACTTTTTACATATTATAAGACTTTATAAATCTTAAAAATTTTCAATAAAACGTTTGTTATAAAGGTTTTATAATCTCGAAATAAACTACCTTATAATAATAAATACCCTGTATATTATAATTATTTTAATTAATAAAAGTTTAAAAAGCCGTAAACCCGGTTAATATAAAAGAAATCGTAAACCTAATTAATAATTATAAAATTATTTTATACGAACTTAAGATTTACCGTATAAAACTTAATATTTCACAGGTTTTATTTTTTTTAATATTTCTCTCTTTAAATATTAAAGTTAAACAGTATAAAATTATTAAGATTAAAACTTATTAGCATTACGTAATCGGTTTCGGAATAAAACTTTACGAGATTAAAATATATTTCTTATATAATCGTAAAATCTAATAGTTATTATCGTATTCGAAAATATATAATATAATATTTAATATATTAATTCTTAATATAATGTGTTTAGATTTTTAACTAAACTTAAATAATATAACTTAGACCTAGTAAACTTTAAGTAAATAAAGCTTATTTATAAAATTAAATCATTTATATTATTTTAATTTTTTATATTTTTAATATAATTAGTAATTATAATTCGAGTAAACTTAAATTATTTATAATAATCTTTTTATGTAAATATAATTTCATTATTTATTTACGATATATGTAGTAATCCGTTTTATAAATAATAAATTCGCTATTTATTTAATAAATTAAAATCGGATATATTTCGTTTATATCTTTAAGTTAACAATTTATTTGAAAATAGTTTTTTTAAGTAATATTAATATTTCCTAGATGAAAACGGTATTAATTTAAAAACAAATATCGTAATATCGAGTTTTAAAATAATCCGGAAATATTCTATATAAGCTAAGATTTCCTATTAATAAATATTACTAAAATCCGTTTAATATTTTCAATTTTAAAGCCTTTATTATATTAAAATTGAAATATTATATACGTATTTTATATAACGTACCATATAAGCTCGCAAGCCAAACAAGCTCGCAAGCTGTTTTTTAGCACCTCTTAACAACAAATTCGAATTAATCAACCACAATATATCAAATTAACTAAAATTAATCGGATTTTTCTTCGTTAAACGTCTTTACAGCTTCTTTACAAGTACGCGCATTATATCCGGGCTTACCGCAAACGCCACACTTCCGTTCCTTCGTTTTAACACTCTTACAACGATTACCTTCAGCAGATATTAGCTGCATTTTTTCACTACCCCCTTCTTTTTCGGCCAGAAAAGCTTGTCCCTCTTATATAGTAAATATCCCTCCTTTTTAAAAACGTTTATTTTTGGTCCTTTAATGTTTACTTAAGATATGGTTCGTTTCGCGTAATTGGGTAATTTTTTTTCGAAAAAAAGTAATTTCGTATAAAAATAATAAGTTATTTTTTGTTAAAAGATTCGCCGATTTAACGATTTTTGTTAATAAATTACCCTAATAATTTCTAATTTTTCTTTGTAAATAACATCCTTGTTTTGTTATTTTTTTAATATTTTTAAAGGTTTTTGCAGGTAAGGAACGAATAAAACCGGCGGAGGTTAACGGGAAGACGGTTGGCATAAATATAACTGGAGGAATTTCAAGTTCGGAAAAAACGTAATTAAGATCGAACGGAATAAAGCCAGCTTTTGCGAATCCGGATTTAATGTTATCGGACGTTATAATAATTTTAAATACGTTATAAAAGCCGGTAAAGAAATTTTCTTTAATAATATAAGTATAATAACGTTATATTAAGCTTTTGATATATAACGAAAAAACGCGTTTTAAAGCAGAAAAATAAGATATATTAAAAGGTTAAAATTTATATAAAAAATACGCGGGTATGTAAAATATAATAATATTATAGTTAACATAATATTTTTCGAATTTTATCGAATAATAATTTTCCTAACCGTTAAAAATAAAAAAACGTTTCGATTTTTTTATACGCGTTTAAGTATATTAATCGAAATATTAAATTTATTTTAAATTTAATATGTTTGTTATTTAATTATTATTATTTAATGCGATTTTTTAATCGGTTATTAATAATAAATTATTACGGAATTAAAATCTAAGGTAATTTTTTTTATTATAATAATAAATAACGGTATAACTTAATCTTGGGAATTAACAGTTTAAATAATTATAATTTATTCTTTATTTTTTTATTAAGCTTATTTAAGTTTTTTACGTTTTTCGGTATTAGTAATTACTATATCCGTTATTATAAAAAGCTTTATTAAAAATTTAATTTCGTTAAAGTTATAAATATCTTTTTTTATAATGCCGTATTTTGCAATAATAACCCGAATAAGTTCGAATTATTTATAAAATATTTTTAGATTTTTGCATAATACCTTTTAATAATCGATTTTTCGAATTAAACGTATTTCGAGTTTTTTTTGCCGTTTAATAAAATTAAATACCTAGTTAACCCCGATACGTTTCGTAATACGTTACGTAAGTAGTAAATTTGCTATATTTTTAACGTATTAACGCCGGATAAAAAACGTTCGCGTATTTAAATTAAGGATTCGTTTAATAATAAATTTTTTTTCGGTCGGCGGTAATTTTCGTAAATGGAAGATAATATCGGCTCGGGCGTATTAACCGTGATATCGGGTTTTTAAAGTAGATTTAGGGATTTTATATATAAAATATAACTTTTTAAAATTAAACTTTGGGTTTCGTTTTTTAGTTTGGATAGTTAAATTTATTTTAAATTCTTTTATAAGACGTTTTATATTATGGGTGTTAAAAAATTAACGATTAAAGTTAAGTAGTTAAGATGTTAATAAAAACGGCTTGCGAGCTTATTTAGCTCGTAAGCTTGTATAATACGTTAAACTACATTATATTATTAAATATACCAGGTTAAATAAATATAGCAAAAGAATGTTTTATTTTAATATATAGCAGCTATATAGCTATATATATTAACTTACTAACTAATCTTTAATTTAGCTAGGTCTTTTAAATTAAAAGTACGTATGCCGTAATAATATATATAAAGTAATATATATAAACATATAAAATAAGATATTATAAGAATATATACTATTAGGTATTTAGCGTAGCTGATCCATGCATTATATATATGTACATTGGCTTCTTATAAGCGCAACCGGAAAGTACTTTCAAAAACCGTATTTCTTGGGAAAACCGGATAAAAAACCCGTTTGATAGGAAATTTTCTAATACGGTAACAAATACGATTATATATACAATTAATTTAATTAGTTCCTAAAAGCCCCCAACCATTTTAGTTGTCGCCGACACAGTGGCGGAACCGAAGCCCTAAATGGTTAGCTTTTTTAGGCTGGCGACACTTAGAAAAGCGGTGGCCCAAGCTGGATTTAAACCAGTTGTTTTTTGCGATTAATCGTAACAGGGTGCCTAAGCCTGTCGCAATTGAAAAAGATACCCAGGCTCGCAACCACTGAGCTATTGGGCTAATAAGATATTATATCATATATATTTTATTCTATAAATAAGGGATAGAGATCTTAAGCGGAATAAAATTCGTAATTACTTATATGCTTCTTTATTGTTTAAAATAATTAATAGTTTAAATAAAAAATATAATTAAAAACTTAATTTAAAAGGGTTAATTTTATAAACAATATAACCAGATTTGTCTTAAAAGCTAATTATTATAATAACTATATAAAACTCGAAACTATTGTAAAATTATTAGATTTAGTACTTTGAATATATATATTAGTTTTATTTTAATATAAATTTATAAAAAGATAATAAAGTTATTATTTGCTAAATAATATATTTATGTTATAGTACATAAACGTTTAATAATATTGTATATTAAAAATCTTTAAATATTTTTTATAATATAAATTATTTTTAATAACAATTCCCTTTACTAAAAAGGTTTAGGAGTATAAGGTTTATTATAGTTAAAGCTGACTGGTATTATATAAATAAGACTTTTATTTAATATTAAGTAAAAAATTATATATTAATAAAAATATCATAATCGGTTACGAAATAAAACTTTATATAATAAAAAATTATTATTATTATTATATTCGAAAATATTAAATATAATATTTATCGTATTAAGTATTAATATAATTATATTATATCTTTAATTTAACTTAAATAATACTGTTTAAATTTAAAGAACTTTATAAATAATATAAATAATAATAAATAATACGATATATAATAAACTTTTTATAATATTAAATATTGTTATTATAAATGTTAAAAAAGTAAATGGTTTTAATAAAGTTAATTAGAAATTAAAAATTATTTTTACCTATATATTATATTATAAAATTATATACGTTTAATAATTTAAATTATTAAATATCTAATTTAATTACGTTTTAATTCTTTATAAATATCCTTTTTATTAATTATTTTACTAATATTTTATAAGATTTAAATAAAATTAAACATATATTAAACCAAGGTTAAAGCTGTAAAGCTATTATACAGCTGTTACAGCTATTGTAGCTGTTATCAGCTATAACTGTTTTAGCTTCTTCCAGCTATTTCTAGCTGCATTACCAAATGGGTCGGCGATGGTCCATATAATGCCGACCTATTAACTTTTATATATAGTTTTCTATAGCATTAAGAAACGCCCGGTATTTTTTTCTCTAAGCTTTTAATTAAAGAGGTTTATATATATATATATATAACTTTAATAAGCTTTATTCTAATTTAATTGATATCTATTATAAGGAAACAGGTTTTAATTAGCTGTCGAGATAACTTACGACTTTCGAAAAAGGCTTTTTTAGTTATTTTATATATAGAATTTTCCTAATTAGATGTTTTAAAAGCTTCCTTCTATCTTTTCGCTTTATTTTTCTATATCGGGGACAAGTTTTAAGATTCAAATAATTGGTTTCTTTTTTTAAGCATTTTAATCTAAACGTTTCTAACAACTTTCCATATAATTTTTATTAGAAAAAATCTACAGCTACTTAAAGGTAATAATCAGTTATATTAGCTATCTATCTTTTAGCCAGTTATTACTACGCCGTTAATAATAACAACTTATTTCTATTAATTTTCATCGGTTATATTATTAAAATAGGTTAATTTCGTCCTAATTAAGATAGTTCCGATAATTCTATATACGATTTTCTATACCGATACGTTTATTCCGTCCGCGGTTGGCCATGGTTAGTAACAGCCAAGGTACGTTGCCGAGATAGCTTTCAATTATTTTTAATCTGTCGTTACCGTATATTTCCCATATATTTTTTATAGGAAACTGATTTAAAGCTGCTTATTTAACATAACTGGCTGCCGTTACCGTTACGTACTTTTGCAGTTATTACCGTTATCGCCGTTACGGCTATATAACTAGCTTTATTTTAATCGGGAGGTATCCGATATATTTTTATATATTTTATATTATTAAATATTTAAAGCAATTTATTTAAAATAATCGAATTATTTAAACGTTATCGACTTTATCGTTATTATCGCCGCTATTAAAAATTCGTTAATAATAATAATTACAGCGCGTTCCTACTAACTACATCGCCAGAACTAGTTATTTACCTGTTAATTAGGAAAAATTTAATAAGTTCGCATATATTTTCTTTGCTAAAATATCCGTACCGTCCGTTTTCAGCTATAACTACCGACTGCTAAAGTACTAGGTTAGCTATAATAATGTTTCCGTTTATTACATCGACAAGATTAATTATTCTGAATGCCGATTAGTTCTTTTTTAACAGATTTATATATAATTCCTATACTAAAAGGTTTTATTTTGATTATTCGAAGTGGTAGTTAGCTATAGCTATCGACCGTTACCGATAGCTTTATTTCTAGATTTTACGCCGATACCGACCTATTATTATTACAAATATAAACCGAATAATATAAAATAAATAATAATAATAATTTAATCGGAAAAAAACATATTTTTTAAAAGAATTTTAAGTAAAGATTAAAAATTAATACTCGTTACAACAACTTAATAAACGATAACGTATATATTTTTCGATTTTAAACAATAAAAATGCTATTATTAAACGAAAAATATTATAAAATATTTAAAAGGAAACGTAAATTTAACAACATATATATTAATTAATTAGATATATATAAATTTAATACGTTAAAAGGTTAGGAAAATCTTATATATAACCGGCTTATAATGTGTTAAGGTTAGAGCTGTACAGCTGTTACACAGCTGTTCCACCTGTTGCAGCTGTTACCAGCTGCAGCTGTTCTAGCTTTTTTTAGCTGTTTTTAGCTATATTACCAAGTGGGTCGGCGATGGTCTATATAATGCCGACCTACTAACCTTTTTATGTAATCTTCTATAGTATTAAGGAACACCTAGCATCTTTTTTCCAAGCTTTTGATTAAGAGGTTCTTGTATATATATACAGCTTTGATAACCCCTGTCTTGATTTAATTAGTGTCTACGGTGAGGAAATAGGCTCTAGTTAGTTACCGAGGTAACTTACGACTTTCGCGGGAGGCTTTTCTTAATTGTTTTATATGCAGAATTCTCCTGATTAGATTGTTTCCAGGGTTTTCTTTGATTTTTTTATTTCGTTTTTCCATATCGGGAATAGGTTTCAAGGTCCAAATGGTCGTTTTTTTATTTCAAGCATTTTAATCTAGACGTTTCTGACAACTTTTTATACAATTTCTATTAGAAAAAGTTTGCTGCTTTTTATATAGCAATAATTAATTACGTTAGCCCTTTGTTTTTTAGCCAGTTATTACTACGCCGTTACTAATAATAACCTATTTCCATCAGCTTTTATTGGTTATGTCGTTAAAATGGGTTAATTCCGTCCTGATTAGGATAGTTCCGACAGTTCTGCATACGATTTTCTGTACCGATACGTCTGTTCCGTCCGCAGTTGGCCATGGTTAATAACAACCAAGATACATCGCCGTTACAATTACTTGGATAGCTTTAATTATTTTGATCGGAACGTATCCGATATACCTGCATATATTTTGTATTAATAGATATTTGAAATTACTTATTTAAAATAATCGCCGTTATTTTTCAAAGTTGTCAGCTGTTATCGACGTTATCGCTGTTATTACCGTTATTAGAAATTCGTTAACAATAATAATTACAGCGCGTTTTTATTAGCTGTATCGCTAGGACTGGTTATTTCCTTTGTTAATTAGAAAGAATCCGATAATTTCGTATATATTTTCTTTGCCGAAACGTTTGTACCGTCCGTCTTTAGTTATAGCTACCGATAATTAAAGTGTTAAGTTAGTTATAACAGTATTTCCGTCTGTTACGTTAACAATACTAGTTATTCTGGTTGCCGATTAGGTCGTTTCCGATAGATTTATATATAGTTTCTATGTTAAAAATTTTTATCTTTCCTATTCGAAATGGTAGCTAGCTATAATTATCGACAGCTACCGATAGTTGCCGACAGTTACTAACAGCTTTATTTCCGAATTTTACGCCGATTTATTAACTTACCATTATTACGAATATAAACCGAACGATATATAATAAATAGTAAAACTTTTTTAATCGGAAAAAATATATATATTTTAAAAGGATTTCAAATAATAATTTAAGATTAGCACCTGTTATAGTAATTTGGTAAACGGTAACGTATATATCTTCCGGTTTCGAAAAATAGAAATGCCGTCATTAAATAAGGAATATTATAAAACTGTCGGAAAAAAACGTAAGTTAAAAAAGATATATATTAATTAATTAGATTTGTATAGATTTAATACGTTAAAAAGTTAGGAAGGTTTTATATATTTCCGGCCCATAATAGGCGAAATTCCTAAAATCCTAAGGAGCTTTAAGATAAAAAAGGTAAAGCTTTAAAATGAAATCCAGGGAAATCCGGGTAAGGGAGGTTCTTTTAAGAACTGATTCTATGGAATTATATGGGATTTGTATGGCAAAGGATAATGCAAGGCACCCCGATTTTCTTTTTTTTGCCTTAGCCTAGGGGTTTTTATTTTTTATTTTTATACAGCTGTTGCATAGCTGTTCCACCTATTACAGCTGTTACCAGCTGCAGCTGTTTTAGCTTCTAGCTGTTTCTAGCTATATCACCAAATGGGTCGGCGATGGTCTATATAATGCCGACCTACCAACCTTTCTATGTAGTCTTCCATAGTATTAAGGAACGCCTAGCATCTTCTTCCCAAGCTTCTGATCAAGAGGTTCTTGGATACATATACAGCTTTGATAAGCCCTGTCCCAATTCAATAATTGGCGAAACTTTTAAAAATCCTAGGGAGCTTGAAAAAAAAGAAGGTAAAGCTTTAAAATCTAAGGGGGTCCGGTTAAGGGAGGTCCTTTAAAAGATTAATTTTATAGAATTATTCGGGATTTATATAAGAAAGGATAACTTAGAGTACCCCGATTTTCTTTTTTTTTTCTGTCCTAGCTTAAGTAGTTTTTATTTTTCGTTTTATAACGTAATTAAGAACTTTCCGCTTTAAAAAGGGAGGATTAAATTAGAGTTAGAGCTGTACAGCTATTACACAGCTGTTACAGCTGTTGCAGCTATTATCAGCTGTAGCTGTTTTAGCTTTTTCCAGCTGTTTCTAGCTGTATTACTAAGTGGGTCGGCGATGGTCCAAATAATGCCGACCTACCAACCTTTGTATGTAGTCTGCTATAGAACCAAGGAACGCCCGACATCCTTCTTCCCAAGCTTCTGATTAAGAGGTTCTCGCATATATATACAGCTTTGATAAGCCCTGTCCCAATTTAATATCTATTAAACTTTTTAAAAACTATATATTATTAAAAAGTAAGAGAAATTTGAACTTGAAAAATAAGTATTAAATATTAAAAAAACTCTCTTTTTTATATAAATAATCTAATGCGGTAAAAAATATTAAATATATAATATATAACGATTATTAATTTATTTACGATGCTCGTTATAATAGAAAAATATATAAAGTTATTAAATTTAAGTTATATTATTTAAATTAAATTATAAATATAAAATAAATATATTAATATATTATACAGTTACGATAAATTATACGTTTTAGTTATAAAAACTGTATTTCGAAAGTCATTATTAAGTTTTCGTAAATACGTAATTTTTCGATTAATATCGTTTAAAAAGCTTATTCGTATAATGCCGATAAACTTCGACCTTAATAAGCCTTATACCTTTTAACTAGTTCGTTAGGGGAATCTCCTAGAAACCGCCGAAAATATAAAATCAGTTTACATTTTTTATTCCAGTTTTAATATAATTATTAAGATATTACATTAATTTTTATACCAGTTTTAATTTATTATAATATTATATTCTTCTTCTTTATCTTTTATTAAATATATTTTATTTTTTACCTGTTTTTCTTTTAGTAATACTACTATGTTTTTTATAAAACGTTTTAATAAAAATTTAATTATAATAAAATTATAAATATTCTTCTTTATAATCTTATACATTAAACTTATAACTTAAATAAATTTATATTAGTTTTTCCACTTTTTATCTTTTTAATAATATTTAATAGTTAATTAGTTCCGATATATATAATAATAAGTTAAAAATAATAATAAATTCGTTAGGTTTTTAATAAGTCGGACCGTCCCCTTACGCTTTACCTATTAACGCGCTACTATTTCCTATAAAAAATCTATAAACTCGCATATTTATAATTAATTAACTATAATAGTTATAAATTCACACTTATATATATAAAATTTATTATAAAATAATAAAAATAATATAGACTTTATAAGTTTGTTTTTTTACTAATATCGCTAAAAAGCTTTCTTAATATTTTCTTATATAAATTATTAACGGATAAAATATAAAACTTAAAATAATTAAATAAAGAAAAAGAATAAGAATATAAAATTAAAATAAAATATAAGCCTTTATAAACGAATTATAAATTTTAAAATTATACGTTAATAGTATATTATTAATCCGCATTTTAATAAATAAATATTATATCTAGATTTTCTTTTTTATTAATAATTAATTAAATAATATATATATATATCAAAACTCGCTTATATTATGTAAAATATTATAATAATATTTATTAAAAAATTTTATTTATACCTTTATTAATAATTTAATTTTATGCTAAAAACGTATATAAAATCGAACTTTATACCTTTTTATACGTTATATAACACCTTAGTTATTACGTAATCTCTAAATAAATTAATTAAACCTAATAAGTAAATATTTAATTAATTTCGAAATCTCTTATTTTAAATGTTTTCATTAGATTTATAATAATATTTTAAAAATAGAGCGATTTCGACGATATATAGAAGAAAATAGTAGCGCGTTAAAGGGGTAGGGCGTAAGGGGGGTTCCGATTTATATAGAATCTAGAAAAAAGCTATTATAAATTTACATAGCTTTTTACTAATTATTAATATTTCTTTTTAATTAATACTTAATTTTGTAACTTAAAAATAATATCGATTCGCGCGTATTTTACCGTTTTATCGAGTTTTTAAAGTGCTTTAGAAACATAGGAAATAAAATTAAGATTTTTAAAATATTTTCAATTTTATTTCTTAATTTAACCTTTTAAAAATTGCTTTAAATTATTAATATTAAAAAATATATTGCGTATCATATAAGCGAGTCGCTTATTTCCTCTGATTAGGTGCATCTTCTAGTATACGTAATCTCGGGCTAATTAAAGCGCTAGCTTTATAAAACGAGGGACTCGCTTATACAAGCGGTTCGCTTATATAGTACGTTAAATTAAATTAAAAATATTAAATTGATTAAAAATTTAAACTATGCCCTCGTTTTAACGTAATAAGCTTGCGAACGGAATGGACGAAGGTTATTATGTCGAAAATTTATTTCCCTTAAAGCCGATTACCGTATTTGGATCTTGGCATATCCTAAATAAGAAGGTTTCTGCAATACCTGTCAGATATAGGGGACATTAGTTATGTTGTTGTATTAGGCTAATTTGTGTATCTTTCTCGTACGCGTACAGCTTTTGTATAGCCTAGTAACGGAATATATATCTTCCGATTAAAAGGAGCCTTTTCGTATATAAGGTACGTTTAGCATTTTTAATTAATTAATATACCCTTTTAACGCCTTAAAGTATTTATAACGTTAATCGTAATATATTATTTACTTCTTAAAATTATAACTTTTTATTTTATTTTCCGGCGATTAAATTCTTTTAATTAATTAATTCTTTTTTTAAATTATTTACAAGGTATTTTTTACCGTTTAAAAGGTGCCGTAATTTTTAGTAATTTTAATTTTTTTTAAAAGTATTTAAATAATTCGTGTAATAAAGTTTTCATTAATTTAATAACTAATATATTATTTATAAACGTATAATTTATTTTAATTAAATCTATTTTTATGGTTTTTCGTAATTAATAATTATTTATATTTATATACCGTATTTTAGTTTTTAATAACGTCGGTATTAATAAGCCGTATAATTTATTAAATATCGTATTATCTATTAATAGTTTAGTATTTAAAGTGACCCCCAGTTCCCCAATTAATTAAAAATTAAAGAAGGTTTTTTTACAGATTACGTAAAAGATAACAATACCGTTTTAGTTATAAAAATATAAATTATATCTTACATATTCGCCCGTTATTTTACTACTTTTTTAAATAACTTTATAATATAAATTTAAAAACTTTTTCGATCTATCCTATTATTTGTAAAAAAGATATTATTTTAAATATTTAACGAATTTTCGTTTCCGAATTATAACGTCAAGGTTTTAATTCCGATTAAGTATAATATAATTCGATTAACAACTTTTTGATATACGTTATTAAGGTTTAGGTTAAAACGGGTAAATCGGGATACGGTAAAGGATATATCGAGTCGCGTATTATTATTACGTATAAGATAAAACCGATTTTCTTTTAATCTTTATTAATAAAATCTAGATAAGCTAAATTAAAATTCGATAATAATTCGGCGTTCGTTATTCGCGTATTTAGAACGTTATTTAAAAAAATTTAGCAATTAAGTTAACTAACTTATTTATAAAATCGGATTAAGATAACCATTTTTTTTTCGATACCGAAAATTATTATAGGTTTTTACCTTTTATAAAAGTATACCGTTTTCGAATTTACTAAATTAATTAATTAACGAGGTTTTAATTTTCATTACGATATGTCATTACGATATCGTTTATAAAAAAATGATAAATACCTTTTAACGAATAAAATAATAACGTTTATAAGGAACGGGGTTAAGTTTTAATTTTTTTAAACGTCTCGGTAAAGTTTTTTTATTATAATAACGGCATTTTTTTTAAATTATATAAAAAGATTTTAATTAGGAAAGTTTTTTTACGTTAAAGATATCTTAGGAGCGTTTTTATATATATTTCGTAAAATAAATTAATATTACCGAACGTATTAATAACTTTATATTATTTACGTTTTAAATCGAACCTAGCCGTTATAGCGATTAACGTTTTAAATAGTTTTTTCATTAAAATAAATACGTATATATTGTTATAAACGGTTTTAAGTTATTAATCCTTTCGTATAACCAATCGAATTTTATGTTTTTATAATTAACTATTTTTATTAAATTTGTATATATATATATATTTATATATATTTTAGAATTTATATCCTTTTAGTAAAAACTAATTAATTATTTTTCAATAGGTATATATTTAACTTTTTATAATTTTGCGGCGGTAGCGGTAAATTACGCCTATATACCCGGCTTAGCGATTTAAAAAAGATTTGTATAATTAAATATTAAAGTTTTTTTAATCAAGGTAATAAGTATTTCGAGTAATTAATTTCCCTAAATTTTCGTAACTTATTAACCGGTTATTAATTATATATATGAAATAAATTAACTATTTTATATTAAAAGCGGGTTTTTATATTTTATAATCGTTTCGAATAATATTATTTTGGTACGGAATATATGAGGAGTTTACGTTTATAACTTCTAAGGTACTTTCGTTTTTTACCGTTATATTAAGTTAAATAATTTAATAAAAACTTAAAGTTATTTTAATTTTTTTCGTTAACGTATTAATTATAATATTTATTAAAAGAAACGTTAATAACGGTAATAGTTTAAAAGACGGAAATAATTCGAATATAACGGTCGTATAAGGGCAATTAATTTTATGGAAATAAAATTATTTATTTTTATCTCGTAGGTTTTTAATACCTGTATTATTTTAAAATTTTCCCTTTTGTTTAACCGATAACTAAATTATCCCGTTTAAGTTTTCGTTTTTTTTTTAAATATATACATGTAAATAATTTTAAGCTTAATTAAGTAACTTTACTTATTACAGTAAGTTTTATAATTTGTTTTCTATAATGCAAATAAAATCCTTTTTTAAGTTTTTAATATTACTTCAAAAAAATAGCTTTTTTAGGAAATTATACGTTTCGAATAATAATAACTTTATTGATTAACGGGTTTTAATCGTCCTAAATATTCGTAAATCGGTTACAGATAAAAAAGTTAATTTAAACTTTAGGATTTAATCTTTAAAATCTTTTTCCCTAGTAGTAATTATTATAACGTAGGTTATATAGCTGTATATTCGTATATAGATTTATTAAATTTCCGATTAAGCAGTATAACGCCGTTTTTATACGTTAAGTAAATATAATAAATTTCGTATAAGCTTTATCAAAAAATCCGTCTTTAAAAATTCGGTTATATAAATATATTTTTGCTTTAAAAATCTATACGATTATAAACGAAAGTAACTTGACGGTATTTCGTATCGTAACCGTTTTTTCCTTGATTATACTTTTTAAACGTTTTATATCCCCGTTTTAGAACTAAATATACGGTATTAAACGTGTAAGTTTAATATTAAAAAAGGCGACTGGAATATATTTCGAAAAAGGTAATTTTTTAAAATTTCGTTATTATATTCGATTATTTATAAAAAAAATTGTTTTAGTTTTTTAGAACTTTTAAACAGTATCGAAATACGTTAATTAATATATTTTACTTTCGGTTTTTAAGGTATATGTCCCAGATAAAGTTTAAATACTTATCGATAGCGAATATACCGTATTTATATTTTTCCGGGTTCTTTGCGAAATATATAAAATCGTCGGCGATTTTATATTTTAATCGGGAAATTTCTTTTTTCGGTTTATAACGTATTTATTTTTTAACTTTTGCTTTATTACATACTTGTTATTTAATTATTATATAACCTTTTAAGCAAATTTCTTTCGTATAAAATTATAATTAAATAATTACTTCGGGTTTTAAATAATTTAATTTTAAATATTATATAATACCGTTACCGATCTGTAATAATTTCGTTATTTATAAGTTACTATTTATTTATAACTTATAAATATTACGTAAATAACCGTTACGTTAATATTTTTGATATTAAATTAATTAAATTTGTTTATTAACGTAATAATTACTTAGTTATATTTATTTCTAATAACGTTGTTAACTTTTCGATTATTTTATTCATTTTTTTTTCGAAATTGCCGGAAAAAAACCAGGTTATATACGAAATCCTCGTAATAGACTACGTCGTATTAACGTAACGCTTTTAAGCTTTTATAGCTTTAGAGTAATATGTTTATTTTTCCGTATCCTTTATTCGGGACGAAATTATTCCTTATATATATTCCTTATATATATTCCGTAGTTTTAAACCGTTATTTTATAATTTAGGAATTTATTAATAAGATTAAAAATATATATCGTAAATCCTAAATCTAAAATAAACGAATTTTTTAAAGAGTACAGCTAAACGTTTACCGTACCGTTTTAATTAATAATTAAAAAGTATATAAAGATTCGTTTTACTTACTTTAAAAGTTAATCGGTTTTTTAAGTAATTATGCTTTTTATAGTATTCGATAAATAATTAATTTCTTTTAAGAATTAATTAAAGTTAAATTGTTAATAAAGTAATTTTATTACTTCGTTATTAAAAGAGACGCTAATAAGGGCTTTATTAAGAAATATATAAAAGTATTAAAGTAATATATACTAAAGGCTTAAATAAGCTTTATAACGTATATCTTAAATATTTAACTTTTTGCGTTTTCGCTTATTAATGCTTTGGTCCGAATATAAACCTTTACGATTACATTGTTTTGTCAGCTAGCAGGGGGTGCTAAACGCACCCCATATACGGAAAGGATCCTTTTGATCGGAAGATATATGTTCCGTTACTAGGCTACATAAAAGCTGTACGCGTACGAAAAACATACGCAAGTTAACCTAATACAACAACATAACTAATATCCCTTATATTTAATAATTAAAAGTTTAATTCGTTTAATTCGCGTTATTATCAATTAATCAGCTATTATTAAGACGATATAAGCTGTATATCAGTAATAACTATTCGTATATTTTATCAATTGCAATAATAACGGTATCGTTAACGTTTTCCGTTATCTATAATAGATTTAAGGACTGGAACCGCTTTAAAGGCAAATTCCAAGCCAAAACGTACGCCCTTAATATATAAGATTATATCAATCCTAATTAATCACTTCCGTAACTTGTTAAACTAACAAAACCTAATATAACTTTATATCCAAAACGACGAATCCGTTATACGATACGAACTAATACCCTAAACGGTTCCTTAATTACATTTATATCTTCCGGAAAAACTTACGAAAAAATCGATTATATTAATTACCTAATAAATACCCTTAAAATAACGACCGAAAGCAAATAAACCTATAATCAAAACTTTACGGCATATATTTACAAAAATCGCAAATACAATATTTTCCGAAAGAACAATAATAACCTTACAAAATAAATCTTAAAATCAATATCTCCAGCAATTAAGGAAATAAACCTTTTCCCGGGAAAAAACCTACGGAAATAATACGCCAAATTAGCTAAATCCGGCAAAATATACGATAGCAAATTTTTAATTAACATTTAATAAAAATACCGCAAAAAGCTAAAGTAAACTTCGAAATCGGTAAAGAAATTAAACGAATAAATTATAAAGTAATAAAAGGTTATAACCCAAAAATAACAATATAGAATCCCAAAAACGAAAACGATAATCGTATAAATTAACGACTTATATATAATATTAATACTTATTATAAGGACTTAAATAACTACGTTCCAGATAATAAAAAAATTTAAAATTAATAATAACACGATTAATTATTAAAAAATAACGGTTAACCTCCTAAATTACTAGACCATAACTTATCTATAACCTATATTTAAAAATATTAAAGTAACGTTTCTAACGTTTTACGGAATACCCGCGGATTTTTTTAATTAAGACGATCCTAATTAAGAAAAAATTAAGAATAACCCTTAACCGCGAAAAAGAACTTTAAGGCGTAAACCGAAATAAAACGGTTATAAAAATTTCCAAACGGGCCAAAATAGCAGTAATAACAAACAAAAACGCTAAAAGTTAAACGCATAAAAAATTCGGTATAAAACGTACCTAAACTTTTCGTATACGTTACTCTAATACTTTTACACGTTTTTTAACAAAGTTCCGGTAAAATTTAAACTTAATAAGGTAATTTAAACGTTAATCTAGAACCGAATTATTTCCGATTAATCTTTAAAAGAAAAAATTAATCGTTTATCGAAAATTATAAAAAAAATAATTACTCAAGAGATAAATTAATTCCTAAAAGGAATAAAACGGATTTTAACGTATTTCTTAATCTTTAATTAAAATAATACGGTAAATACCGCGTTTTACCCTTTAAAGAACTTGTTTATTTTAAATTTAGGATTTACAATATATATCTTTAACCTTATTAGCAAGTTTCTGAACTATAAGATAACGATCTAAGGTAACGGAATATACGTAAGGAATAACTTTATCCCGATTAAAAGATATGGAAAAATAAATATATTATTTTAAAGCCTTAAAGGCCCAAAAGCGTTATATTTATATAACGTCACCTATTATAAAAATTTCGTATACAATTTAATATTTTTCCGGCAACTCCGAAAAAAAAAGTATTAATAAAATAACCGAAAAATTAATAATTTTATTCGAAATAAATATAATTAAATAATTATTACGTTAATAAATAAATTTAATTAATTCGTTATTAAAAATATTAACGTAATAATTATTTATATAGCCTTTATATTTTACAAATAAAACGTTAATTTATATATAGCAAAACCATTACAAATCGGTAACGGTACGATTTAGTACCTAAAATTAAAATACCCTAGGCCCGAAATAATCGCCCAGTTATAGTTTTATATAAAAGGAATACGCTTAAAAGGTTTTATAACAATCGAATACTAAACATATAACAAGGCGAAAACTAAAAGATAAATATGCCAAAAACCAAGGGAAAAAATTTTCCGATTAAAATAACAAATTGCTATTAACTTTACGGATTTCGAAAAAAACCTTAAAAAATATAAATACGTTATATTCGCTACCGATAAATATTCAGGCTTTATTTAAGATATTTACCTTAAAAACCGTAAGTAAAATATATTAATTACAACGTTTAAATACCTCCTAGGAATTCTAAAAAACCAGGACAAAGTTTTTCCATAAGTAATCGAATACGATAACAAAATCTTGGAAAATTACCAACTTCGAAATATATTATAATTACCTTTTTTCAATATTAGATTTAAACCTTTAATATTACATACCTAAGCCTAAAACAAGGATACAAAATATTTAGGGGATATAATTAAAAAAAACAATTACGATACAAAATAACGCTAAATTACTTTTATTTCTAATCGTATATATTTTCAAAACAGCAATATATCTATATAACCATACCCCTAAATACGCACTTTTTTAATAAAGCCTATATAAAGTTTACTACATTTACCTAACGTACAAAAATAATATTACAATACTTAATCGGAAACCTTAACAAACCCACCTGCAAATATACGGCTATATAACCTACGCTATAATAATTACCGCTATAAAAAAAAACAAAAATTTCAAAAACTAAATCTTAAAACCTAAATTAACTTCCTAATCGGTTACCGATTTACGAATATTTACAAAATCTAAAATCCGTTAATTAACAAAGTTATTACTATTCGAAACGTACAATTTAACGAAAAAACCACCTTTTCAAATAATATTAAAAACCTAAAAAACAACCTTTTACACGTCACAGAAAAAAAACTACAAAAACTACTGCAACAGGTAAAAATACCTAATCAAGGCCTAAGCCACCTAAATATACAAATACAAAAAAAAAATAAAAACTTAAACGGAATAATTCAATTACTAGTTAAACAAAAAAAATAATTCCAAAATAATATAAGCGTACGAAATATACGGAATAGGAAAAAATAAACCTATTCGTATAAAACTAATCACCCTTATATAACTACTATATTCGAACTATTTCCGTCCCTTAAACTATTACTTCCACCAACGTTTACTTTAATAACTATTACGATTATTATACTAACGGAAATAATAAAAATAACCTTAAACTTTTATTACGTTATTCAACCCAAAATAACAATAAAAAACAAAAATACCCTACGGGTTATAAACGTAAACTCCCCGTACGTTCCGTATTAAAAAAATAATTATCGGTACAATTACAAAATATAAAAAACCGCGTTTAACATAAAATAAATAATTTACTTTATTAATACAATCGATAATCGGCCGGTAAATTACGGAAATTTAAAAAAATTAATTACCCGAAATACGCATTACCCTAATCGGAAAAACTTTAATACGAAAATATATAAAATCCCTAAGTTATAAAACCGGATACATAAACGCAATTTACTATCACCGCCGCAAAATTATAAAAAACTAAATATATACCTTTTAAAAGAAATATTTCGTAAAGCCGAAAAAGTTTATTTATAAAATTATAAAAAAATACAATCCTAGGAAATTATTAATCAATCTTTTACAAAAAGAAAACAGGTCCTAAAATATATGTAAATATACGTTTACAAATTCGATAAATATAATTAATTACAAAAATACAAAACACGTCTTATTATACGAAATAATTAAGAACTAAAAAACGCTTATAACAATATATACGCATTTACTTTAACTAAAAAGTTATTTAAAACCTTAATCGCCATTACGGCTAAGTTCGATTTAAAACTAAAGCAGTATAATACTATTAACGCTTTCGTTAACGCTTAACTACCCTATAAAATATATATAAAAACACCCCTAAAATACCCGTAACGTAACAAAATTCTCTTAATCAAAAAAGCTTTATACGGCTTAAAAAAATCGTTATTATTATAACAAAAAAACTTTACCAGAACGCTTAAAAAATTAAAATTTAACCTTATTCTTTATAAACCTTATTACTTTATTTATCAAAAAATATTTTTTTTTTTCGTAAACGATATTATAATAACATATTATAAAAAAAATTAAAACCTTATTAATCAGTTAATTCAGTAAATTCGGAAACGGTATACCTTTACAAAAAGTAAAAACTTATAATAATTCCTTGGTATCGAAATAATTAAAAACAAATTTAACAAAAAAATCTAAATTATTCCAATCCGACTTTATAAACAAATTAATTAATTTAATCCTTAAAAAAAATTTAAATAACTTCCCAAATACGCTAATAACAAGTATTAAATTATTGCTAAATCTTGATTTGGCTTATTTAAGCTTTATTAACAGATATTAAAAAAAATTCGGTTTTATTTTTTATATAACGATTAATACGCAATCCGATATATCCTTTACCGTATCCCGATTCGCCCGTTTTAACCTAAACCTTAATAACGTATATTACAAAACCGTTAATTGAGTTATATTGTACCTAATCGGGACTAAAACGATAACGTTATAATTTAAAGGCGAAAATTCGTTAAATACTTAAAATAATGCCTTTTTCGCGGATAATATAATCGATCGAAAAAAATTTTAAATTTACGTTATAAAACTATTTAAAAAAATAATAAAATAACGGGCGAATAAGCAAAATACAGTAATTACTTTTATAACCGAAACGGAATTATTATTTTTTACGCAGGTTGTAAAAAAAACTTTATTTAATTTTCGATTAAATAAAAAGTTGGGAATTACTTTAAATACTGGACCGTTAAATATATAATACGATAATTAGTAAATAATACGGCTTATTAACGTTAACGTTATTTTATTACAAACGAAATTGCGGTACGTAAATATATATAATTATTAATTACGAAAAGCCGTAAAAAGGACTTAATTAAAGTGGATTATATATTTATAAACAACATACTGGTTAATAGATTAACTAAAACCCTATTACGCGAACCGTTTAAATATTTCAAAAAGCAGCTAAAATTAATAAATATTACGGAAACCCTCGAACGGCGGAAAAATACCTTGTAAGTAATTTCAAAAGAGGAATTAATTAATTAAAAGGAATTAATTGCCGGAAAAAAGGTCAAATAAAAAACTATAATTTTAAAAAGTAATAATATGTAACGATTAACGCCATAAATATTTCAAGGCGTTAAAGGGGTATATCAGCTAGCAGGGGGTGCTAAACGTACCCTATATACAGAAAGGATCTTTTTAATCGGAAGATATATGTTCCGTTACTAGGTTATACAAAAGCTGTACGCGTACGAGAAATATATATAAGTTAGCCTAATATAACAACATAACTGATGTCCCCTATATCTGACACGTTTCGACCTACGTCTTAAAATCCTTCCCCGCTTCGTTTCGCTTTACGTTCTGGAATCCTTCCCCGTAATTAAAAGTTAATATCCTTAATTTTTTTCCTAATTAAAGTTATTTTTATTAAGAAGGTTTATAAAAGCTTTATAAAACGTCGAGAACGTTACCTTAATATTTCGTAATATAAACGGTAATTAGGTTATAGTTTAATAATTTAAAAAGTTAGTCGTTAATTTTTAATAATTAATTATATCGTTTTCGATTTTAAATTTCCTTATTTTTTAGAAAATCGTCGTTTATATCCCGATAATAAAAATTAATATTATATATAGGTCGTTAACTTATACGATCGATATTTTCGTTTTTAAAATATTATGTCGTTATTTTTAAATTATAACCTTTTATTATTTCATAATTTATTCGTTTAACTTTTTCGTTAATTTCAAGGTTTATTTTAGGTTTTTACGGTATTTTCGTTATATATTAACTAAAAGCTTTTTATTATATATTTTACCGGATTAAATTAAATTGGCGTATTATTTCCGTAAGTTTTCTCCTGGGAAAAAATTCGTTTTTTTAATCGTTAAAAATACTGATATTAGGATTTATTTTTTAAAATCGTTAATTTTTTTATAAAAGTTTTCGTATTTCCGATTTTCGTAAATATACGTTATAAAGTTTTAAATATAAATTTATTTGATTTCGGTAATTATATTAAAAATATTTATTAAATAATTCGAATAATTAATATTTTCGGTAATTTTTATAAAAAATATATATATAATTAAAACCCCGTTTAAAATATTATTTCGTATTATATAACGGATTCGTTTTTTTAAATACCAAGTTATATCAGGTTTTATAAGTTCGATAAGTTATAAAATATTTTAATTAAGATTAATATAACGCTAAATACCAAGCGCGTACTTTATAAATTAAAATTTCCTTTTAAAGCGATTTTAATTTTTAAATCCTTTATAAATAACGAAAAACGTTAATAATAATAATATTATTATTATTAATAAAATAAACGAATTATTATTATTAATATATAATTTATATCGTTTTAATTATAATTAATCAGTTAATAATAACGCGAATTAAATGAATTAAACTTTTAATTATTAAAGATAAAGGATATTAGTTATGTTGTTATATTAGGTTAATTTATATATGTTTTTTGTACGCCTACAGCTTTTATGTAGCCTAGCAACGGAACATATATCTTCCGATTAAATGGAGCCTTTCCGTATATAGGGTGCGTTTAGCACCCCCTGCTAGCTGACAATACCTGCCACGGTACTGCCGCTACCTGGCATGTCCAACGTTAACTGCCCGGGGGGGGCGGGCATGCATAGTCGACGTACGGCTAATGTCAGATATAGGGGACATTAGTTGTGTTGTTATATTAGGTTAACTTGCGTATGTTTCTCGTACGCGTACAGCTTTTATATAACCTAATAACGGAATATATATCTTCCAATCAAAAGAACCCTTTCCGTATATAAGGTACGTTTAACACCCTTTGCTAATTAACATACCCCCTTAACGCCCTAAAATATTTATAACGTTAATCGTTACTTATTATTACTTTTTAAAGCTATAGCTTTTTATTTAACCTTTCCTCCGGCAATTAAATCCTTTTAATTAACCAATTTCTCCTTTAAAATCACTTATAAAATATTTCTCTGCCGTTCGAAAACTTCCGTAATATTTATTAATCCTAACTGTTTTTTAAAATGCCTAAACGGTTCGCATAACAAAGCTTTAATTAATTCATTAATTAACATATTGCCCGTAAACGTATAATCCACTTTAATTAAATCTTTCTTTACGGCTTTTCGTAACTAATAGTTATATATATTTACATACCGTAATTTTATTTATAATAAGGTAATATTAACGTTAACAAACCGTATAATTTATTAATTATCGCATTATATATTTAACGGTTTAATATTTAGAGTAACTCCCAGTTTTTTAATTAATCGAAAATTAAATAAAATTTCTTTTATAACTTACGCAAAAAATAACAATTCCGTTTCGGTTATAAAAATAATTACTGTATCTTACTTATTCGCCCGTTATCCTATTACTCCTCTAAATAATTTTATAACGTAAACTTAAGAACTTTTTCGATCGATCGTATTATCCGCAAAAAAAACGTCGTTTTAAATATCTAACGAATCTTTACCTCTGAATTATAACGTTAACGTTTTAATCCCGATTAAGTATAATATAATTCGATTAATAGCTTTATAATATACGTTGCTAAAATTCAGGTTAAAACAGGCAAATCGGGATACGGCAAAAGATATATCGGGTTACGTATTAATCGTTACATAAAAAATAAAACCGATTTTTTTCTGGTATCTATTAACAAAACCTGGATAAACTAAATCAAAATTCGGCAATAGCTTAACGCTAGTTATAAACGTCTTTAAAAAGTTATTTAAACTTTTTTTAAGAATTAAGTTAACCAGCTTATTTATAAAATCGAATTAAAATAACCAGATTTTCTTATTAGGTTTATTTTTAATTATTTTAATACCGAAAAACTATTATAAGTTCTTACCCCTTATAAAGGTATACCGTTCCCGAATCTGCTAAATTAACTAATTAACAAAATCTTAATCTTTTTTATAATATACTATTACAATATCGTCCATAAAAAAAAATAAGCACCCTTTAACGAATAAAATAACAAAGTTTATAAAAAACGGGGTTAAATTCTAATCTTTTAAATATCCCGGTAAAATCTTTCTGCCATAATAACGGTAACTTCCGTAAACCATATAAAACCTTCCTAATTAAGAAAATCTTTCTACGTTAAGAATACCCTAAAGGCATCTTTATATATATTTTATAAAATAAGTTAGTATTAACGAAAATATTAATAACGTTATACTATTTAAACTTTAAATCAAACCTAACCGCCGTAATAATTAACGCTTTAAATAACTTTCCAGTTAAAATAAATATATATATATTATTATAAATACTTTTAAATTATTAATCGCTTTATATAACAAAACGTACCTTATATTTCTATAACTAGCTATACTTATTAAATTTATAAATATATACCTATATATACCTTAAAACCTGTTTCTTTTTAATAAAAAATTAATTAACCATTTCCTAAAATTACATTTTTTTATAACTTTGTAAATAAACCTTTTCGGTTTTACAAAATATCTCCTTTAACGGATATATACTTAACTCTTTATAACCTCGTAACAGTAACGATAAATTATACCTATACACTTAATTTAATAACCTAAATATCTTCTTATATAATAAAATATCAAAACCTTTTTAATTAAGGTAATACGTATTTCGGGTAATTATTTTCCTTAAATTTTCGCAATTTACCGGCCGGTTATCGATCGTACTTATAAAATAAGCCAGCCAACCTATATTAAAAGCAGTTTCCCATACCCTATAATCGTCTTGAATAATATTATTTCGGTACGGAATATACGAGAAACCTACGTTTATAACCCGTAAAATACCTTTATCTTTTACCGTTATACTAGGTTAAACAACTTAACAAAAACTTAAAACTACTTTTATTCCTTCCGTTAGCGTATTAATTATAACAGTTATTAAAACAAACGCTAATAATAATAATAATCTAAAAAACGGAAATAATTTAAATATAACGGTTATATAAAAGTAATTAATCTTATACAAACAAGTTTATTTTTCCTTATTCCGTACGTTTTTAACGCCTATACCATTTTAAAACCATCCTTCCTATTTAACCGATAACTAAATTATCCCGCTTAAATATTTTTTTTTTTAAATATATATATATAGGTAACTTTAGGCCTAATCAAATAATTTTACCTATCGTAATAAATTTTATAACTCGTTTTCCGTAACGTAAGAAAAATCGTTTTTTAAATCTTTAATATCATTTAAAAAAGTGGCCTTTTTATTAAATTATACGTCTCGAATAATAATAACCTTATTAATTAATAAGTTTTAAATCTTATAAATATTCGTAAATCGATAACTAATAAAGAAACCAATTTATGCTTTAGGATTTAACTTTTAAAGTTTCCGTTCTTTTTTCATAACGGTAATTATTATAACGTAAACCATATAGCTATATATTCGTAAATAAACTTATTAAAATTTCCGATTAAATACTGTAATACCGTTTCTATACGCCAGGTAAATATAATAAACCTTATATAAACTTTACCAAAAAAATACGTATTTAAAGGTACGGTTATATAGATATATTGTTGCTTTAAAAATATATACGATTAAAAACGAAAATAACTTAACGCTATTTCGTATCGTAATTATTTTCTCCTTAATCACACCCTTTAAATACTTTGTACCCCCGTTCTAGGCCTAGGTATACGGTATTAAAAGCTTAAATTTAATATTAAAAAAAGGCGATTATAACATATCTTTAAATAAGTAATTTTTTAAAATTTCGTTATCGTATTTAATTATTTATAGAAAAACTTTATCCTAATTTGTTAAAACTTTTAGGAAATATCGGAACGCGTTAATTAATATATTTTACTTTTGGTTTTTAAAATATATATCTTAAATAAAGCCTAAGTACCTGTCGGTAATAAACATAACGTATTTATATCCTTTAAAATTTTCTTTAAAATCTATAAAATCGATAACAATTCTTTATTTTAATCGGGAAACTTCTTTTTTCAATTCGCAGCGTATTTACCTCCTGGCTTTCGCCTTACTATATACTTAATATTTAATTATTATAAAACCCTTTAAACGAACTCCCTTTATATAAAACTATAACTAAATAATCACTTCGGGCCCTAAATAACTTAATCTTAAATACTACATAATACCGTTACCGGTCCGTAATAATCTCGTTATTTATAAGTTAACGTTTCGTTTATAAATTACAAAAATTACGTAAATAATTATTGCGTTAATATTTTTAATAATAAATTAATCGAACTTATTTATTAACATAATAACCACCTAATTATATTTATTTTAAATAAAGTTATTAATTTTTCGGTTATCCCATTAATACTTTTTCTTTCGAAGCTGCCGGAAAAATACCAGGTTATATACGAAATCCTTATAGTAAACCACGTCGTATAAACGTAACGTTTTTAGGCCCTTAAAGCTTTAAAATAATATATTTACTTTTCCGTATTCTTTAATCGGAACGAAATTATTCCCTGCATATATTCCGTTACTTTAGATCGTTAACCTATAATTTAGGAATCTGCTGATAAAATTAAAAATATATATCGTAAATCCTAAATCCAAAATAAACAAATTCCTTAAAAGGTAAAACGAAACGTTTATTGCATTATTTTAATTAATAATTAAGAAATTTGCAAAAATTCGTTTTATTTCTTTTAAAAATTAATCGGTTTCCTAGGTAATTATCTTTTCTATATTTTTCGATAAACGATTAACTTTTTCCTTTAAAAACTAATTAAAGTTAATTCGTTAATAAACCAGCTTTAAAACTTCGTTATTAAAATGGAAAGTAACTAAAGCCTTATTAAGAAATATATAATAACATTAAGGTAACGTATAATAAAGGCTTAAATAAATTTTATAACGTATACCTTAAATATTTAACTTTTCGCGTTTTTGTTTATTAATATTTCGGTCCAAATATAAACCTTTATAATTACCTCGTTTCGACTTATATTTTAAAATCTTTCCCCGTAATTAAAAGTTAATATCTTTAACCTTTTCCTAATTAAGGTCGTCCTTATTAAAAAGGTTTATAAAAATTCCATAAAACGCCGGAAACGTTATTTTAATATTTCGTAATATAAACGGTAATTAAGTTATAATTTAATAATCGAAAAAATTAACCGTTATTTTTTAATAATTAATCGTACCGTTTTCGATTTTAGTTTTTCTTATTTTTTAGAAAATCGTTATTTATATCCCGACAATAAAAACTAATATTATATATAAGTCGTTAACTTATACGATCGGTATTTTCGTCTTTAAAACCCTATATCGTTATTTTTAAATTATAACCTTTTATTATTTTACAATTTATTCGTTTAACTTTTTCGTTAACTTCGAAACTTACTTTAACTTTTCGCGGTATTTCCGTTACGTATTAATCAAAAACCTGCTATCGTACATTTTACCGGATTTAGTTAAACTGGCGTATTATTCCGGCAGGTTTTTTCCTAAAAAAAAATTCGTTTCCTTAATTACTGGAAATACCAACTTTAGGATTTATTTCGTAAAATCGTTAATCTTTTTACAGAAAATTTCGTATTTCCGATTTTCGTAAATATACGTTACGAAATCCTAAATATAGGCTTATTTACCTTCGGTAATTATTTTAAGGGTATTTATCGGATAACTCGTATAATCGATTTTTTTAACGGTTTTTCCGGAAAATGTAAATATAATTAAAAAGCCGCTTAATATATTATTTCGTATCGTATAACGGATTTATCTTTTTAAATATAAAGCTATATCGGGTTTTATAAATTCGACAAGTTATAAAATATCCTAATCAAAATCGATATAACGCCAAATACTAAATATATACGCTTTAAATTAAAATTCGCCTTTAAAACGATCTTAATCCTTAAATCCGTTATAAATAACGGAAAACGTTAACGATACCGTTATTATTACAATTAATAAAATATACAAATAATTATTATTAATATACAGCCTATATCGTCTTAACAATAGCTAATTAATTAATAATAACGCAAATTAAACGAATAAAACTTTTAATTATCAAATATAAAGGATATCAGTTATGTTATTATATTAGGCTAACTTGCGTATATTTCTCGTACGCGTACAGCTTTTATATAGCCTAATAACGGAACATATATCTTCCGATCAAAAGGACCCTTTCCGTATATAGGGTGCGTTTAGCACCCCCTGCTAGCTGACAGCTAACGCTGTTAAAACGAGGGCATATTGTGCTTACCGCGGCAACGCAGTTACCTTACGTTTACTTAATTAGCTCGTTTATTTATATTATACATTAAAATTTTATTATATAAAAACTTTAAGTATTTTTATTAAAGATTTAATAAGTATTACGTTAAGTTTTATATAGTAACAGTATAATAATTAACGGTTTAAATATTATAAAACGATAATAAGATATATTAATCGATTAGATATATTAAATATACTAAGTAAAGAAAAGCTACCATTTAATCGAATATATAAATTCCGTTACTAGGCTATGTAAAAGCTATAAGCGTACGAGAGGCACTTAATCAGCCTTATACCACTATCCAACTAATATCCCCTATCTCTAACAGCATCTTATGTTCTTAAAACACTTTCCTATCGCTTATATTCAATACATTAAGGCTGAGAAAGACACTGTAAATTTGGTAGCTACAATATAAATAAACCCCGGTATGCGCTAATTGCCAATCTTGTTGGAATGATAACTCCTAAACACCCTATTCTATAATGAGCTAGGATATTTTAACAGCACTGATACAATCATTACAGTTACCATTCGCATCAATATTAACAGTCGAATTTTTCAACCAGCAATTACCTCCATTCTGCATAACCTGAAGCTGCATCATCGTGCGGAATGTGACGGACCCGCACCTGTCTTGGCTGCTCCATGCTCGCGATCTGTCATTGTATACTGAACATGCTTGAAGACAATCGCTTAAAGAATACGCGACAACTCCAATTATATCAGCTATGACCACAGCATTGCCTTCCAAATTCGTCGTCTCGCCTGAGGCCAGATCGATGCCGCAGGTCACAGAGAATTTCTCGTTTTTTTGTGTAATCTGCGTTTCCTTAGCCAGCGATTCGCAGTCGGCGCTCAAATTGTACACGGCGGAGGTCGGCTCGGGCAGGTAATTGACGATCAGTCCCCCAGTCGTTGTCATCGGCTCGGAAGTTATGTTTGTTGAGGGTGATGTACTCGTTGTCGTCGGCTCGGAAGTAATGTTCGTTGAGGGTGATGTACTCGTTGGGGCAGTGGCGGGTAGGACATTGCTAGAAGATTATTCGTTTCTAATAGACGTTTGATACAAGGACCAGTCGTACCTCAGATCAGCCTTACAAGCAGCAAGCGATGCTCCAAGACCTCCACCGACAGCGCCTGCTACCACAACAGCGGAGATCAAAGCGCCAATGATGGCGGGCACAACCCATCCTCTCCTTGTTTTGTTTGGCGATGCTTTTGCCTGTGCCTCTGCCTGGTATTGGGGAGAATAGCCGCCACCATCCTGGTAGGGCTTGTCGTTTCCGATCAGAACATGACTCCCATTGTTGACCTCCAGGTCGGGTTGCCTGTAGACCTCCAGATCACTATGCGGTGGCTCTGAAGACGGTGCTCGGACGGGAGGCATCTTATAGTGTCCTGAAATTCCCCATGCATTTACTGCCGTTGACCGTAGTTCGACCTTGGGATGGAGTTGCCTAAGTTCTTAAACTTGCAAAAGCGGATGGTGTGGGTTATAATTTCGAGAATGTAGCATTGAAAGAATGGGTTTGGCCCCCCTGGACCATCATAAGCACTATACTGCGCGTAACGGTACGGAGACACCCCTGTTATTATATTCAGCTTGCAACAGTTATTAGTGTCAGCCCTGGGACTTACCACTATATTTGCATCAATGTTAGAGTTAGTCAAGCCACCAACAGATCCCAACTTTATCAACTCTGACGTATCGGACGTGGGACGACCCTTGATAGTAGTTGTTGGGCCTTACACATACACTGAAGCATATGGATTCGAAGGACTTGAATTCTATGAAGAGGGCGGTCCGAAGAAGCAAAAGAAAAGCAGGAAGGACCTTAATTTACAGTCTTCAGGGATTATTACAGTTAACCCCATATACGCCCCGTATATCCAAGGAAGTCTCTGGTAGAATTGGCTGATATGTTAAACTAAGTTGTGACGTACTAAAATATTAGATAAGATGAGAGCTTACATACTAGCTGTTTGCGGAAGCTTTCTGCGAGATAAAAGCAACTAACTGAAAAGACCCCTGCGACCTGCCTAAAATGAGATGGTAGAGACTCATTTATACAAGATAAGTACAATTTGGATATCTGACTATGTATATCTGTCAGCTAGCAGGGGGTGCTAAACGTACCCCATATACGGAAAGGCTCCCTCTGATCGGAAGATATATGTTCCGTTGCTAGGTTATATAAAAGCTGTACGCGTACGAGAAATATACGCAGATTAAGTTAATATAATAACATAACTGATGTCCTTTATACCTAACAATTAAAAATCTTATTCGTTTAATTCGCGTTATTATGAATTAATTAGTTTTTGTTAAGATAATATAAGTTGTATATTAGTAATAATTATTTATATATTTTATTAATTATAATAATAACGATATTATTAACATTTTCCGTTATTTATAACGTATTTAAAAACTGGGACCATTTTAAAGGCGAATTTTAAATTAAAACGTACGTTCTTAATATATAGGATTATATCGATTTTAATTAATTATTTCCGTAATTTATTAAATTAATAAAATCTGATATAACTTCGTATCCGAAAAAATATATCCGTTATATAATACGAAATAATACTTTAAACGGTTCCTTGATTATATTTATATTTTCCGAAAAAAATTATAAAAAAATTAATTATACTAATTATTTAACGAATACTTTTAAAATAACGACCGAAAATAAATAAGTTTATAATTAGAATTTTACGGTATATACTTATAAAGATCGTAAATATAAAATTTTCCGAAAAAATAATAACGATTTTATAAAATAGGTTTTAAAGTTAATATTTTTATTAATTAAGAAAATAAATTTCCTTTTAAGAAAGAATTTACGGAAATGGTATATTAAACTGGTTAAATGCGATAAAGTATTCGATAACTGGTTTTTAATTAATACTTAACGGAAATACCGCGAAAAGTTAAAATTAATTTCGAAATGAATATAAAAATTAAACGAATAAATTATAAAATAATAAAAAATTATAACTTAGGGATAACGATATAAGGTTTTAAAAACGAAAATAACGCTCGTATAAATTAATAACTTATGTACAGTACTAGTTTTTATTATAGGGACTTAAATAATTACATTTTAAATAATAATAAAAACCGAAATTAATAATAGTATAATTAATTATTAAAAAATGGCGGTTTACTTTTTAAATTATTAGATTATAATTTATTTATAATTTATATCGAAAAATATTACGGTAACGTTTCCGATTTTTTACGGGATATCCGCAGATTTTTTTAATTAGGACGATTTTAATTAAGAAAATAATAAAAATAATTTTTAACCGTAAAGAAAGATTTTAAAACGTAAGTTAAAATAAGGAAATTATAAAGGTTTTTATTCGAACCGAGGCGGTAATAAGCGAAAACGTTAAAAGTTAGATATATAGGGAATTTGTTATAAAACGTATTTAAATTTTTTTGTAAGCATTTTTAATATTATTACGTATTCCCTAATAAAGCCCTGGTAAATTTCCGTTTTAATAACAAGATGGTATTATACGTTTAAAGCCGGATATCCTTTAATTAGCTTTTAAAGGAAAAGATTAACCCTTTATTAAAAAATATAAAAAAGATAATTAATTAAGAAATAAATTAATTTTTAAAAAAATAAAATGGATTTTAGCGTATTTTTTAATATTTAATTAATATAAAAGAATAAACGTTACGCTTTATTTTTAAAAAAAATTATTTATTTTAAACTTAAAGTTTACGATATATATCTTTAATTTTATTAATAAGTTTTTAAACTTTAAATAAACCGTAAAAGGCGACGGGATATACGTAAATAATAGTTTCGTTCCGATTAAAAAATACGGAAAAGTTAATATAATATTTCGAAGTTTTAACGGTATAAAAGCGTTACGTTTATACCATATAGTTTATTACGAAAACTTTATATATAACCTAGTATTTTTCCGGCAGTTCCGAAAAAAAAAGTATTAATAAGATAACCGAAAAATTAATAATTTTATCCGAAATAAATATAATTAAATAGTTAATAGGTTAATAAATAAATTTAATTAATTCGTTATTAAGAATATTAACGTAATAATTATTAATATAATTTTTATAATTTATAAATAAAACGTTAATTTATAAATAGCAAAATTATTACGGACCAGTGACGATATTATATAATATTGAAGATTAAATTATTTAAAACCCGAAATAATTATTTAATTATAATTTTATATAAAAAAAGTTTATTTAAATGGTTTTATAATAATCAAATATTAAGTATATAACAAGGTAAAAGTTAAAAGATTAATATGTAAGGTTATTAGGTTTAAGCCGTATTATCCAGGCTGAATTAAAGACATAAAGTAATTATATTAATAATTAATACGATAAATATTTTACTTAGTATTTTCGAATACGGTAATTATTAATGGTTTTTACGGTAACGATAAATTATATTTCGGTTGCGAAAAGCCTTATCCCGAAGCCGATTGTTATGTTCCCGTAAGTACGTAATTTCTCGATTAATATCGGCTTAGAAAGTTTATTTGCGTAATGCCGATAAGTTTCGACCTTAATAAACCTTATATTTTTTAGCTAGTTTAGTAAAGGGAATTTTAAATAATAACTTAAAAAATGTTAAGTTTTTCGCGGTAAACCTTAAATCCGTATAAGATGGCTGTTTTGTAACCTTTTACCAGTCTTACGATTAAAAATGTTAGATATCAGCTAGGAAAAAAGGTTAGGAATTTTAAATCAGTTATTTTTTTTAATTTCGATTAATTTTAGGGTATTTTTTTAAATCCTTATTAATTAAGATAATTAAAATATACCGGCCAAGTCCGAATATAAAATCCCAGTATTCCGTATTTCCGGAATCTCGACGGAAACGGTTTTAATTAAATTACCCGATTTAAATAAAATAATTAATTAAACAAAATATATCGATATTTTCGTTAATATTAATAATTTATCCGAAAAAAATCGGGTTTTGTTTTTAATTTTCGAGTATAATTTAATTTAAAACGGCAGAAATAATCGGTTTTTACGCAAACTTATATTAAGAAATATCCGGCTTATAAAAGAATTGCTGGCAAAACTGGAGGATAACGATACCGGGTTTAAAAACGTCGAAGTTTAATTTTTAAATCGATATAAAGAAAATTATAAACGATAATTTATCCGGTTGCTCCGGATTACGAAAACCGTTTAGAATTCCGTTAAGAATAGTTGTCGATAGGGGCATAATTAGGCAATTTATAAGGTTGGGGTTTGGTAAAGCTTAGTAACCGATAACATAATTTATCTATTTGTTTAATTTGGTTTTACGGTTACGTCTCCTCTAGGGAGACTAAAAGATTAATATATTACTAGCTTAAAAAAAATTTCCGATTAAATTAAAAAATTATTATTAACTTTATAAATTTAAAAGAAAAACGGAAAAAAATATAAAAACGTTATATTCGATATTAAAAGGTACTTACGTTTTATCTGGCATATTTACTTTAAAAACCGAAAGTAAAATATATGAATTATAGCGTTCGAATATTTTTTAAAAATCTTAAAAAATTAGGACAAAGTTTTTTTATAAATAATCGAATATAATAACGAAATATTAAAAAATTTCTAATTTCGAAATATATTATCGTTTTTTTTTTAAAATTAAATTTAAACCGTTAATATAATATACCTAAGCTTATAACGAGGGTATAAAACGTTTAAAAAATATAAATAAGGAAAAAAATAATTACGATACGAAATAACATTAAGTTATTTTCGTTTTTAATTCTGTATATCCTTAAAGTGGTAATGTATTTATATAACCTTATTTTTAAATACGTATTTTTTTAGTAAAATTTATATAAGGTTTATTATATTTATTTAACGTATAAAAACAGCGTTATACTAATTAATTAGAAATTATAATAAGTTTATTTACGAATATGTAATTATATAGTTTATATTATAATAATTAGATTTATAAAAAAAATAAGGATTTTAAAAATTAAATTTTAAAATATAAATGAATTTTTTAGTTAATTACCGATTTACGAATATTTACGAAATTTAAAATCCGTTAATTAATAAGGTTATTATTATTCGAAACGTATAATTTAAAGAAAAGGTTACTTTTTCAAGTAATATTAGAAATTTAAAAAATAATTTTTTGTACGTTATAGAAAAAAAGTTATAAAAGTTATTCCGATACGTAAAAATACTTAATTAAAATAATGATTATTTAATTTATAAATAAAAAAATAAAAACTTAAGCGGAATAATTTAATTACCGGTTAAACAGGAAAAATGGCTTTAAAAAGGTATTAACGTAAAAAACATACGGAATAAGAAAAAATAAACCTATTTGCTAAGGTTTAATTACCTTTATACGACCGTTCTATTCGAATTATTTCTATTCCTTAAATTATTATTATTATTAAAGTTTACCGTAATAATTATTACGATTATTACGTCGACGGAAAAAATAAAAGTAATTTTAAATTTTTTTATATTGTTTAATCTAATATAACGGTAAAAGACGAAAGTACCTTATAAGTAATAAACGTAGGCCTTTTATATGTTCCGTATTAAGAAAATGTTATCCGAAACGAATATAAGGTATGGAAAGTTATATTTAATACAAGATGTTTAATTTTTTTTTAAGTACGTATAATAACCGGCCGGTAAGTTACGGAAGTTTAAGGAAATCAATTATTCGAAATACGTGGTATTTTAATCGGAAAGGTAATAATATTTTGGTATATAAAAAAATATTTAGGTTACAAAATTAGATATATAGGCGTAATTTACCGTTATTATCGTAAAGTTATAAAAAGCTAAGTATATACCCGTTAAGGGAGATATTTCGTAAAGTTAAAAGAGTTTATTTACAAAATTATAAGGAAATACGATTTTGGGAAATGGTTAATTAATTTTTTGTTAAAAAGAAATAGGTTCTAAGGTATATATAGGTATATGTTTATAAATTTAATAAGTATAGTTAGCTTTAAAAAATGTAAAGCCCGTTTTATTATATAGAGTAATTAATAGTTTAATAACGTTTATAATAATATATACGTATTTATATTAACTGGAAAATTGTTTAAAACGTTAATCGTTACGGCAGTAAGGTTTGATTTAAAATTTAAATAATATAATATTATAAACGTTTTCGTTAACGTTAACTTATTTTACGAAATATATATAAAAACGCATTTAAGGTACCTTTAATATAAAAAGGTTTTCCTGATTAGGAAGGTTTTATATGGCTTAAAGGAGTTGTTATTATTATAATAGAAAAGCTTTACCGGAATGTTTAATAGATTAAGATTTAACCTTATTTTTTACGAACCTTATTATTTTATTCGTTAAGAAATGTTTATTTTCCTTTTTGTAAACGATATCGTTATAGCATATTATAAGGAAAATTAAAACCTTATCGATTAATTAATTTAATAAATACGGGAATGGTATACTTTTATAGGGGATAAAAATTTACAGTAATTCCTCGGTATCGAAAAAATTAAAAATAGATTTAATAGGAAAATTTAGTTATTTTAATCCGACTTTATAAATAAGTTAGTTAACATAGTGTTTTAAAATAGCTTAAATAACTTTTTAAAAACGTTTATAATTAACGTTAAGCTATTATCGAATTTTAATCTAGCTTATCCAGGCTTTATTAATAAATATTAGAAAAGAATCGGTTCTATTTTTTATATAATGGTTAATACGTAACCTGATATATTTTTTATTATATCCTGATTTGCCCGTTTTAATTTAAACTGTAATAACGTATATTATACCTAATCGGGATTAAAACGTTAACGTTATAATTTAAAGGCGAAAATTCGTTAGATATTTAAAGTAACGCTTTTTTCGCGGATAATACGATTAAACGAAAAAAAATTTAAATTTACGTTATAAAGTTATTTAGCAAAGTAATAAAATAGCGGGCGAATAAATAAAATATAATAATTATTTTTATAACAAAAACGAAATTATTATTTTATATATAAATTATAAAAAAAACTTTATTTAGTTTTCTATTAATTAAAAAGTTAAAAGTTACTTTAAATACTGGACCGTTAAATATATAATGCGATAATTAATAAATGATACGGCTTATTAATATTAACGTTATTTTGTTATAAACGAAGTTGCGGTACGTAAATATATATAATTACTAGTTACGAAAAGTCGCAAAAAAAGATTTAATTAAAATGGATTATATGCTTACGGGTAACATATTTGTTAATAGATTAATTAAAACCTTATTACGCAAACCGTTTAGGTATTTTAAAAAATAACTAAAATTAATAGATATTACGGAAACCTTTAAATAGCGGAAAAATACCTTATAAATGATTTTAAAAAAGGAATTAATTAATTAAAAGGATTTAATCGCCGGAGAAAAAGTCGAATAAAAAGCTGTAGCTTTAGGAAATGATAATATATAACGATTAACGTTACGAATGTTTTAAGGCGTTAAGGGGGTATATTAGCTAATAAAGGGTATTAAATATACCCTATATACGGAAAGGCTCCCTTTAATCGGAAGATATATATTCCGTTATTAAGTTATATAAAAGCTGTATACGTACGATAAATATACGTAGATTAGCCTAATATAACAACATAACTGATGTCCTTTATATCTGACAATATCCGACACCACCTTACTATATACATATACACATCTTAATATAGGATACGACCGGAGAGTACCTCTAAAAACCGTATCCTAGGAAGTCGGATGAAAAACCTAATAGCGGTCTTTTAATACGGTAACAAACTCGACAATTACGTATACGATTTGATTAATCGGTTCCTAAAGCCCCTAACTGCCCAATTGTCGCCGACGCAATGGAGGAGCTGAAGCTCTAAGGTTGGTCTGCTTTCCAGGCCGGCGCCGCCTAGAAAACGGGGTCCCAAGCAAGATTCGAACCAGCTGTCTCTTGCAATCAATCGCAGCAGGGTGCCCAAGCCTGCAGCAATTGAAAAGGGACCACCCAGGCTCGTCACCACTGAGCCATTGGGATGGAGACTCCTTTATAGGGGTGAGAAAACCGAGGTAGTAGATGGACCTAGGTCCACCAGTAGGAATACGATAACTCCGAACTCCCCGGTTTGGTGGTCGGGTTCCCGGAGAGAGCTCTTAAACATAAAGAACTAACATCCGGACACCCGATGCAGCTTTGAAATCAGCATTGGAATGTAAGTAATATACCATTAGCTTACGAGGATTGATATACATGATATTACAGAAGAGCTACTAATACGGCCTAACATCGACCCTTTATTCCTAGTTACAACCAGCGATATTATGCTCCGTAGGGTATATTAACGCCTATATTAACTAGCCACCCGTTGTTAAAGCTATTACTACTATAACTATGTAATTTAAATAATAATATCTTAATACTAATTTAATTAACTAATTTTAAACTTATAAAAGCGTATAATAATATAATCCACTTTTTCTTAGTTGTTTTTCCTTTTTATAGAAATTATATTAGAATTACTTTTAATATATAATAATAAAACTTTTTTTTCTAATAACCTAAAGTTTTACTTTTATTTTTCTAATTAATATTATTTTATAAAGTTTTTATTTAATTAAAACTATATATTCTTATACGTTTTTAATTTCACTTTTAAAACGATTATATTAACTTAATTATTATAAATATTAACAACGAAATAATAATGATTTATTTTATCAGAAACATTAATAAATTTACGAAATAAAAAACGTACAATAGAAATCCGGAATATTAAATTAAATTTTATTGAGAATATCTCGATTAGAATTTAATTTTAAATAATTTAAAGGATTAAATATTTAAAGTAATCATTTAAATACAAAGCTTAAAAGATAATAAAGTAGGAATTAATTTTATAATAAGTATATCTAGTAGTTTTCTTTTTAACGTATTTATTATTTAATACTTTTATACTATTAATCAAACGCAGATTTATTAATATTTAACTTTTTCTACTTTCGAAAACCCGCTTAGAATAACGTTTATAAGATTAAAAGCGGAATTTCGGTTGTGAAGAAATGAATTTAATTATATAAAAAGAGTAAAAAAATATATAACTATTTCGATTATATAATTATTATAATCGCTAATAACTACTAATCTTTAGCCGTTAAGGTTTTCGAATTTAATATTAAACATAAAAAGTTTACGAAATTATTTATATTTAATCTTGATATTTATCTAGTTATTTTTAAAGTAGTAAAATATTAATTTTCATATACTTTATAGTTAAAATTAAAAATTATCATAACTATACTATTATACCGTAAGGTGTTATAAAAAATAATAACCGCCGTTTATTAATATTAATATTCCAGAATATAATTATTCATTTTTATGTCAAGTTATTTTTTAATTAAAAAAGTTATATTTTATATATTTTATTATATTTAACTCGTTTATATTAAATCGGTTATTTATTAAATAACTTTATTCTCCGATAAAATGAAACTTTAAATATCATATTAATATAAACCGGAGAAACGTTAAATAATTATTTTAAATCCATTACCGAATATTTAAATTCTTTAATTTAATATAATAAATTAAAAATTATATTACATAAACTTTTTTTAAAATAACCGAGATTATCGGTATTACTTAAAAAAGGTTATATAAAGTTATAAAGATTAAGCTATATTACTTATATCTAGTTAAAGATACGAATTAATTATATTTATAATTACTACGATGTATATTATATATAGTAATTTCGAAAACCGTATTTATTTATTATTTTTACATTTGCAGTAAATTATGTATTTCGGTTTTATAAAACTTTATTTCGAAGCTGATTATTAGGCTTTCGTAAATATGGAATTTCTCGATTACTATCGGTTTAAAAGGTTTATTTATATAATTTCGACAAGTTTCGGCTTTAATAAACCTTATATTTTCTACCTTTATAATGTAACAGACAGAATCTTTTAAATAGTAAATAATAATTTAAGAGATATTAAGCTTTTCGCTGTAAATTTAAAGTCGGTATAAGATAATTATTTTAATATTTTTCGCTAGTTTTACTATTAAAAGTTTTAGGTATTAATTAGGAAAAAACGTTAGGAATCTTAAGCCAGTTATTTGTTATTTAATTTCGAACTATTTTCCGTTACCCTTTCGTATTCTAATTAATTAAAACAGTCGAAATATGCTAAGTAAGTTTTATTATAAAATATCGATATTTACTAATTATAAAGTATTTACGGAGAACTTAATATATAAAATATAGACCGTATAAAGAAATTAAGAAAGAAGTTAAATATAAGAGGTATAATATTTAAAAACTTCGAAATTTAACTTTTAAGTTAATATAAGTTAAAAGATTATAAGTAATAATTTATTCAGCTGTTTCGGATTGCGAAAATAATTTAAAATTTCGTTAAAAGTAGTCGTTAATAAAAACTTATATAACTGGGTCATTTAAAGATATTAATGAAAAAGGTTTAATTTGAGTAAAATTTAAAAATTAAGATAATATAATTTATTAATTTATTGAATAAAGTTATACGGTTATATATTTTTTAAAAAAACGTTATAAGTATTACTAAAATCGCGAATAAATTAATATATATAATAATTAACGCTATATAATAACTTTTAATAAGTTTTATTAGATTTTCTTCATTCGTATACTTTTAATACGGCCTATTACAAACGGTATATTAATTTAAGATTTTATAAAAGGTCGGTAATACCTATAATAGTTTCGATATTTTTTACTTATTTTAAATTTTGATAGGATTTAAATAATTCAATCGAACGTTTTCTATAATTATTATATAATAACGAAATACGTTTATTTTTTAATAGAAATTAACTGGTAGATTTGAGTTATTTTAATTAATAAAAATTTAAATAGGTGCCGTAAAATCGATTAAGCTTAAAAGTGGCTAATTTAAAATTTCTAACGATTTTTTCCGGATAGTATTTAATATTTTTAATCGTAGAACCAGTAAAAGGTCGTAAAGCAGCCATCTTATACGGACTTAAGTTTTGCTACGAAAAGCTGAATATCTTCTAAGTTATTAAGGTATAAAGTTTATTAAGGTCGAAACATATCGGCATTACGCAAATAAACATTTAAACCGATATTAATCGAAAAATTACATACTTATAATAACTTAATAATAGGTTTCGAAATAAGGATTATCGGAATTATAATGTATAATTTATTTTAATGCTAAAAATTAATAATAATATTTATCGTATTAATTCTTAATTTAATTATATAATATATTTATTTAAACTTATATAATACGGCTTAAACCTAGTTAACCTTATATATATCCGATTTATAACGTTTTTACATATTACCGTTTTAATTTAAATAATAAAATATTATAATTTTATTTTATTCTATATTCTAAGGTATTGCTTTACGGTTAAAAATTAATATTTTAAAATTTTTCTAATGAAAATAATCTTAACAACAGTTTATAAATATTCCGTAAAATATCGAAAGTATTATGTTAACGTATTTCGATATAAATTATAAATAAATTATATTTTAATACTTTAAAAATTTAACATTTATTTCTTAGTAATTAATTGTATTATCGTCGACTGCGGTATTTTTTATTATTTAAGAAACAATTATTTAAATCTCGATAATAAATACCAGTAGTATATATAAGTTATTAATTTATAAAATTTTCGTTTTCGCTTTTAATATTTTAAATCGTTATTTTTAAGTTATAATTCTTTTCTTATTTTATAATTTATTTTATAAACTTTCTAATTTATTTCGAAATTTATTTTATTTTTTTATACTACTTTCGTTTCTCCCTAGAAAAGACGTAACCGTAGAACCAAATTAAACAAATGGATAAATTATGTTATCGGTTATTAAGCTTTACCAAACCCTAACCTTATAAACATCTTACTTTAAAGTAATTTCAGATTACCTAATTATGCCCTTATCGACGACCATTTTTAACGGAATTCTGGACGGTTTTCGTAATCCGGAACAACCGGACAAATTATTGCTCGTAATCCTCCAGCTTATATCGATTTAAAAGTTAAACTTCGACGTTTTCAAACCCGTTATCGCTATTTTCTAATTTTGCCAGCAATTTTTCCATAAACCGGATATTTCTTAATATAAATTTACGTAAAAACTAATTATTTCCGTTATTTTAAATTAAATCGTATTCGAAAATTAAAAATAAAACCCGATTTTTTTCGGATAAATTATTAATATCGATAAAAATATCGATATATTTTTTTCGGCTAATTATTTTATTTAAATCGGATAGTTTAATTAAAACCGTTTCCGTTAAAATTCCGGAAATATGGAATATTAAAACTTTATATTCGGACTTAACCGGCATATTTTGGTTATCTTAATTAATAAAGGTTTAAAAAGCCCTAAAATTAATCGAAGTTAAAAAAATCGTAAAACTAGCGAAGGGTTATAAAGCAGCCATCTTATACGAACTTAAGGTTTACCGCAAAAAGCTTAACATCTCCTAAGTCATTATCTGAAATTCCCCCTGCCAAACCAACCAAAAAGCATAAAGCTTATCAGGGTCGAAACTTATCGGCATTACGCAATCGGCTTCGGGATAAGGCTTTTCGCAACCGAAATACAATCTATCGTTACCATAAAAACCATTAATAATTACCGTATTCGAAAATACTAGGTAAAATATTTATCGTGTTAATTATTAGTATAATTACTTTATATCTTTGGCTTAGCCTGGATAATACGGCTTAAACCCAACGACCTTATATACTACTTTCGTTAAATATTAATTAAAAACGTATTATTATATATTTTATAAAAAAAGCTAGTTTAACGGATTATTTTCGGAAAAACTTTATTAAAATAATTCTTTTTAAATCATTAGAAACATTAATATTAAATTTCTTATATATAGTAATTATTACATATTTTAACAATATTATATATATAATCCTTATAAATATTTCTCGTATACTGTTAATTATAATTTTATTTGTTTTTAGTCGTTATTTTAAAGGTATTTCTTAATTTAGTAATTTAATAGATGTATTTATATTATAAAGTTTTATCGAAAAATAAATTATTAATAGGTATTTAAAATTGATATTTTTAGCTATAAAATTATATCAGTCTTTATTAATTGTATAAATCCGGCGTATAATTTATTAAAATAAATATAATTCTATATATTAAAAACGTAGAGTTTTATATAAAATTTGCTATTAAAATAATGTTTATTATTAAATCAGATTAAAAAAACGGAAAAGTTTAATAATAAACTTATTAGTATAATTAATAAATGTAACGGCTAGGCTTATTAACCAACTCTTAAACCAAGTCGTACGGTTTATATTAGCAGTCGTATTACGGGATCTAAATAACGAAATAACGTAATTACGTCTGGTAATACTAAAAGTATCTTAAGTAACCAAGTTATATTGCAAATTAGTACTATTTAAACTATGGAATAACGAACGTATATATCCTTTTTGATCTTCTATAGCTTAATGCTGCTTAGCTCGATTACTACTGAGCAGTAATAAGGGGTGTTTTGTCGTACTTATCGGTGCTCAGTCGCATTCCCGCCAAGCACCCCCGATCACGTGATTTGTCGGGGCCAGTCCTCATCCTGGCCCGACCGTCCTAGGGGGCTCTCCCTAATCGGGTCGTAACAATAAAATATATGAATTATTTTTACTAATATATATTTTATATCTTTTTAATATTAGTTAATTAATTAATAATAACGTAAATTAATAAATTAAAAATTTTAATTATTAAATATAAAAAAGTTAATTATATTATTTTATTCGACTAATTTCTGATATTTCTTATACGCGTACTAATTTAATATATCTTATTAACGGAATATATATCTTTCTATTAAAGCAAGCCTTTCCGTATATAAAGTACGTTTAGCACCCCCTGCTGGCTAACAGGACCGGTCCCTTACGGAATCCGCTAACACCTTTCGAAACGGGTTTTATCGCTTTTTAATTAGAATTAAAGCTCGTTTTTTAGTTCTTAATATTTAACGCTATTTAACGTACGGCGGAGCTTATTAAGTAAATCTTTAGCTAAGACGCAACTAACCTATTTAGCCGGCTGTTTTAAGCTTCAAAAATAAGTACCCGTAAATACTTACTTATTACCTATATAAGTAAGCGATTACCTATAAATAGTTTTTCTTTTATAATTAAATATATACGGTTAACTTTTAATAAAGTCTATTAATTACAAATGCTTATAAGTAATATTTTTAATAAAGTTAAATTATTATTACTTATTTAAAAAATATTAATATATTAAAAACGTAGTAAGTTACCTACCTATTACATTATATATTAAATTAAATATAATTAATCGTGAACCTTGAATTTATTTAAAACGATTAATTATTTATATATAATAACCAGTATTATTAAATATTATTAAAATAATGGATAAAATCTAACAATATATCTCTATATTATTACGAACTTTAAGCTTTTTAAATAACGAATAATAAGTAGTTTTCTTTTAAATTCTTCCGTTATATTATGACCATATAGGTATATTAAGCTAGGAAAGTAAAATAACGATAATTTAAGCCTATTACGAATATTTTAACGAAAGAAGTTATTTTCTTTTTAAAAAAAGAAATGTCTATATAATTATTAACTAAGAAAATAATTAAAAGAATAAAATCTATATGTAACATTTAGTAAAGAAAAAATATTCCGGGAATTAATAAGTAAAAATATAAATAGTTTATTAAGATTTAAAAGTTTTAAATCGAAATTTAAGTTTATTCGCAACTTAAAGAAATAAGTTTTACTAAGTTTTAATAATATAAAATAATACTTTAATAAACTTAATTTATAATTCTTTATTATGCGTTATTTAAAGGGGAATATTAAGTACATCTTAAAAAAAAGAAAACAACCGAAATTTAAAATTTATTAAAATTTATATTAAGGAAAAAAAATGTAAAATAAGTCCCTAGATTTCGGGGATAAATTTATTGTTACCGAAATTATAAGTGGTATATTAAATAATATATAATAAGATTTAATATACCTATTATTAAAATATTAAATTAAAAAAAGATACATATATTAATTTCCGTAATAATTAGTTTATTAATTATTATTATTTAATAAAAGGTGTATTTTAATTCTTACTCCGAAAAGAAACTATTAAATATATATTATAATATTATTAATAGTTTTATAAGGTCGTTAAGTTTAAGCCGTATTATCTAGGCTAGCTTAAAAATACGAAATAATTATATTAATAATTAATACAATAAATATTTTATTTAATTTTTTCGAATTTAATAATTATTAATAATTTTTACGGTAATAATAAATTATACGTTTCGGTTACGAAAGGTTTCATACTAAAACCGATTACGTAATGCCGATAAGGTTCGACCTTGATTAACCTTATGTTTTTTAGTTTTACGGTTCGGTAAGGGGAATTTTTTGGAATATAATAACTTAAAAGATATTAAGTTTTTTACGTTAAATTTTAAATTCGTATAAAATAGTTACTTGATAACTTTTTATTAGTTTTAAAATTAAAAATATTAGATATTAACGAGGAAAAAAAATTAAGAACTTTAAATTAATTATTTTTAATTTCGGTTAATTTTATAACTTTTCGAATTTTTATTAATTAAAATAGCTAAAATATATTGGATAATTTTTATTATATAATACAGGTATTTCGTAATTATAAAGTTTTTACGGAAAACCTTATTTTTTAAATTTTTAAATTTAATAAAGCTTTGAGATAAATTAAAAATATCGATATTTCCGTTAATCTAACCGATTTTTCTTAAAGAAATTAAATTTTATTTTTAATTTTCGGATACGATTTAATTTATATAAATAAAACTAATTAAACATTAAACGATTTTATAGTAGAAAATATCGACCGTATAAAGGAATTACTGGGAAAGTTAAATATAAACGGTAAAAGGTTTAAAAATTTCGAAATTTAAATTTTAGCCTAATATAAAGAAAATTACGAACGATAATTTATCCGGCTGTTTTAAATTGCGAAAATAGTCCAGAATTCGGTTAAGAATAGTCGTCGATAGGGGCATAACAAGGCATTCTGTAAAAAGGTTATGGCTTAGTAAGGCTTAGCAACCGATAGTATAATTTATTTATTTGTTTAATTTGGTTTTACGGTTACGTTTTCTCTAGGGAGAAATTATAACTAGTTATATTAATAAAATACTTAATATAACGTATTATATAAGCGAGCTATATATATAAAAAAGCTGTACACTTTTTTTATTATTTTAACTTTTTAACTTTAATAATTTCTTTCTTAATAACCATAATATAAAACGGCTTATAAAAAAGCGAAAATAAATTTAACCGTTTAAATTAAAAAACGAGACCTAAAACTTCATTATAAAAAAAAATTAATTTTATCTATAATATCCTATTTACTACCTTAAACATACGAATTAACGGCAAATACGCCTAACCAGATACCGTTCTTAATTCGCGAAAATTAACTCCGAATAAAAAAAATCGATTATCGAATAAATCCTTAATTTAATTACGAAAACGTTTTCCATCCGGCGTTAATATATTAAAAATATAACGAATTTATTATTTACGTAACGTATTATGAAACGTATTGGAATTAATTAAATATTTAACCTTTTTAAATAGTAACATAAATTTAAAATACGTTTAAATCGAAAAATAAATTATTAACGGGTTTTATACGAAAATCTTAAAATATTTTATATATAATTTAAACTTATTCGGATTATAATTACGAAATACGATATTACGAAAAAGAATATTTATAACATCGACAAAATAAATTTTTTATTAAATTTTTTCATAATAATAAATATAGTATTTATAAATACCGAAAAACGTAAAAAACTTAAATCAACGTAATAAAGGAAATAAAAATGGTTTACGGTAATATAAGTTATTAACTTTTAAAGTTAGGCCTTACCTTTATTTATTATTTTTATTAGGAAAAACTATTTTTTTCGTTAATTGACCGATAACCTATTTTTATCTAATTGAAAAATTATTATAATTAAAAATAATTAAACGATAAATAAATTAAATTTAAAATAAATTAAACGTTTCGATAAATAGATTAAAACGCGTATTAAAAATTCGAAACGTTTTTTTATCTTTAACGGTTACGAAACTTATTATAAAATTAATAATATTATTATACTTTACATACTTACTCATTTTTTTATCGGTTTAAACCTTTAAATATATCTTATTTTTCCGTATTAAAACTCGTTTATTCGTTATATATCGAAAATTTTATATAACGTAATGTTATATATATTATTAAAAAAGATTTTATCGCCGGTTTTTACGATACGTTTAAAGCTATCATAATAACCGATAATATTAAATCCGGATTCATAATAACAGGATTTGTTTTATTCGATTTTAATTACGTTTTTTTCGAATTAAAAGTTCTAATTATATTTATACCAACCGTTTTTCTATTTACTTTTATTAATTCCGTTATTGCTTTTATTTACAAAAAATTTTAAAAATATTTTTAAAGCGATTCGACGGAGACGCTATTTATAAAGGAAAATCAAAAATTATTAGGGTAGCTCGCCGATAAAGATATTTAAATCGGTTAATTTTTTAATAAAAAGTAACTTAATACTTTTATACGAAATCGATTTTTGTCGGGAGAAAAACGGTTATTTTCGGGAAACGAATTACGTTTTTAGTAAACTTAAAAAAATTAAAAATAAACGTTTTTAAAAAGAAAGGATATTTATTATAAGGGAAGCATAAACCTTTATAGCTACGAAAAAAAGTAATAGTAAATAATTATAGCTGGTAACGGCCGAAAGAGGTTATTATAAAAAGGTTTAGGCGAAGGAACGGAAGTATAACGTTTGCAACAAAGTCCGGATATAATACGTATATTTATAAGGAAAATATAAAGGCTTTGAGCGATAACAAATCCGATTAATTTGAATTAATTTAATATATTATAATTGTTTAATTCGAATTTGCTATCGCAACGTACCAAAACATGTATAATTCGCTTATATATACGGTTCACTTATATAATACGTTATCAAAGTAATAAATAAAAATATAGTTTAATTTCTAATCTCGAATTTAATTATTTATTATTATTAATTATTTTATTTATTTGACAACTTTTTCATTTATATAATATACCGCGCTATTAATTTTTATGGTTAATTTATGCGTCTTATAATAATGTCTTTTTTAAAATAAGATTTTATTTTTCGTTTAAAAATATATATAAACAGTTATTATTTAAACTAATAAAATTACAATATAATTAAAACTAAATATTTAAAGTACTTTAATATTATCGAAAGATAATTTAAATTTAATAGTAAATTAAGTTATAAATTATTTAACATAGTTATTTATAAGTTATTAAAAATAATTAATCGCGGGACTAATATGTATGAAAGAATTAAACCTTATAATAAATTATTAGCAGTATAGGTAATTTTTTAACAGTGTTTATTTAAAAGGCTAAGGTCCGAGTTAAAGTGTTTCTTATTTCAAGCGGGTTTATTACGATAAACTTTTATTTTTAATATTTATTAAATATTCTTTACTGTATTATTATTAAAATTTTCGCGGAAAAGCTGTTTATTTTATTATTACGTTTATACAGTATAGATATTTTGTAAAATTTCGTTATAAATCGCAGGGCATTTTTAAAAAAGGTTTATTATCGTTTTATATAATTAACGATATTATTGTACTTAAATATAATAATATAACGATTTATACGAAAATTAATACGAAAATTAATCTATGTTATATAGAAAGGATATAAAAAGGAACTTATATATTTAATTATAAATATATTTAAAATTATTAATAAATATTAAAATATTATTATATTATTTCTAAGATATAAAAATAAAAAAGTTTAACTATATACTAATTAATACAGAAAAAATAAGTTAATTTTAATTTATAATAAAGTAATTAAAGAAAATAATACATAACGTAAATATATTAAAATCTAATAAGATAAATCAAAAGAATAAAGGCTTAATAATAAATTAAGGAAAAGTAATAAGGAATTATATATATAACGTTCTAAATACGAAGATTTTCCCCCGGCTGACTTTTCAGTAATTCTTTTACCTTAATACTATTTAAAATTTTTATATAATATTAAAAAGGTTTATATTTATTTATATATAAATCTAATTAACGTATTACACCAGCTCGCGAGCTAAACTACCTCGCGAGCCGCTTTTTAGCACATTATAACAATTAATTTAAATAACTTAATTATAATATATTTAATTGATTTAATCGATAATATTCCTTTTCGCTAATAGTATTTACAGCTTTTAAATAAATATACGCATTATATTAAAGCATATTACGGATGTTATATTGTTATTTTTTTTTCTTAATTCGTATGTGACGGTTATTATTAACAGCTATTAGTAACGCGTTTTTATTATTACCTTATTTAACGGTTAAAAAACTTGTTTATCGTATATAGTAAGTATTCTTTTTAATTGGAATTCCTTATTTTAACAATTTTATATACGTAGGTCGAATTGTTATTCCGACAAATTTTGCGATACGCTTTTCGATGCGTCCCGATGCGCCTTAATAAGCTTTATAACCTTGCCTTTGCAGCCTTATAACGCGTTTTTTAACAAAGCCTTATAACCTCCTATTTTGCGAATATTTTTTACGTATTAAAGCCGCATAAAAAAGTTTATATATACGGGTCGGGAATTTAGTCGATAATCGATTTTCGGTCGGTCGTTTTTAATACTTTTGAAATGGGGGTAATATTGGCCTGGACGCGTTCGGGATTAATCGGTCGTATACGGATTGGTAAAAGGGAAATAGCAATATACGTCCGCAATAAGCTTTGTATAATACGTACATTTGGTAAAGAGCTATAGATACGGTCGGCGACAAAGAATACGGTCGATTTGAATTAAATGGATGTGTTATAGTTAAGTTATTTGGATTAATTGTTACGAAGTGCCAAAAAGCGGCTCGCGAGGTGGTGTTCTACGTTAATATAATAGAAATCTTTTAAGTATATAATAATTCTTTTTACTTAAATCGTAAATAGAGTACTACTAGTAAATAACGTAACTTAGTTTCCGCTATTATTTATATTATTTTTTATATAAACTAAAAAAAAAAATTAATTTTTAAATACTTAAATAACTTATGAAATGTCCCGTATTGTAAACTTAAAATAATATTTTAGTATTAATATAATAAAAAGAATTGCTCTTTTATAATTTTTCGATATATTATAAATTTTATAATTAGTTTTATATTAATTAACGTCTTTATTTACATAATTTAATTTCCTATTAGACTTATAGTAACGTCGTTATATTTATATTTTATTACAATTTTAGTTTTTTCCTACTTGCGATTTTACACGTCTTATTTCGAGATTTTTATTTATTTACGATATTCCGGTTATTTATAAATACTTTCGAAAATTATTACCGTAGTAATATTATCCCTGTATTTTATATAGTTTCCATGATTTAAATAGCTTATATATAACATTAATTACTTTAGTAACTTAATTATAAAGTATTATTTATATTAAATAAATCGTATGAGTTTGTAAAAATATATATAATAACATGTAAAACGGCCTTTTATTAATAATAATGCTTAAAAAGTAACGTAATAATGTAATAGCATTCCTTTTAAAAGGAAATATCTTAATTATATAAGATTAAAAATAAGTTAAAATTTTAAGAACTAGATAATTATTAAATTTATATAAGAAATTCAAAAGAAATTATATATTTTATACTTTCTCAGTAAATGTCTTTATATTATTTAACCCTTTATAACTGATTTAATATATTTATCCCTATGAATTTTAAAGTTGTTACGTATATTTAATAATCGACTACCTGAATTTAAAACGACTTAAACGTATAATAATAATAAAAGTAGATACAAAATTACAGTTATAATACAAAGATAAGTTTTATGTATTTCAGTAATAAGATAACCGATAAAACTTAATTACGGTTATTAAGTAATATTAAAAAATGTTAAATATAACAAAATAAAAACGAGGGTTAAGGCGTTCTTAGGATTAAAAGATAATTAAGCGTTAAAAACGAATTGAAAAATAATTACCGATTAAACAAAATTCGACAATAACAAAGTAATAATAGAACGTAATAAGTAAATTAAGGAAAAGGCTCTACTAATTAAATAATATATAAGATAACTAAAAGAGAGGGAAAACTAAGTTTATAATATAATGGGGAATAAAATTGCGGTTTTATAACGACAAATAAAATAGATTATGTTTATAACTTAAAAAATATTAAAACCTTAAAGGTATAGTTTATATTTTACTATTATTCTTAGAAAAATTATTTAAATAATAATATAAATAAATAAAGCTATTACTATTCGAGTATTTATCTATTTATATATATATATATATATAGTATAAAACTAATTTATTTATTAAAGTATATATATAATTCGCATTGTTAAAATCGTTTTTTAATAGAAATAGAAAAAATATAATGCGGATTATAATATACGATATTAAACAATTAGTTAATTTCTAAAGCCCTTAACCGCTCTAGTTGTCGCCGACACAGTAACGGAGCGGAAGCTTTAAATTAGCTTAGCTTTTATAGGTTAGCGCGACTTAAAGGAACGATGGCCCAAGTTAACTTCGAACCTGTTATTTTTTACGGTCAATAGTAATAAAGTGCTTAAACCTATTACAATTAAAAAAGACACCTAGATTCTCTAGTATTAAAATATTAGGTGGAATAATAATATAACTAAAACGTTTTTAAAAAAATTTCATTTTTAACAATGTTTTAAAGTGTTAAGAAAACTTTAGATTAAAAAAGTATATATATAATATAAAATACCTGGAAGCTTATCGTCATTACGAAAGTAAGCCTGTTAAGCCGATATTAGCCGAGAAATTACGTATTTACGGAAATCTAATAGTTAATTACGGAATAAGGTTTTTTAAAACCGGAATTTATAATTTATTATAATTATGAAAATTATTAAAAATTATTAAATTCGAAGATAGTTTTCTATAGTCTTTACTATATTAATTACTAATATCATTATTATATATACTTACTTAACTAATATAATATAACTTGAGGCTAATAACTTTATATATAATAAGAAATACGAAAAAATAAATAAAAGTAAAAAGAATTAAGCGCTTATAGATTTTATTATATATTAAATATTTTACTACGTAATATTTACCGTCTTAATTATACTCTTTTACGGTACTTAATAATTTCTACTTAAGGTTATTTTAAAACTCACGCGTTATAATTAAAATCTTATTTAGTTTGTATTTATTTTTTAAACCGGCGAGAATTCGTATATATTAATTAAATAAAGTATAATGTATTCCATTATTTCGTAAGCCAAATTCCTTCGCGAATCGTATTTATTAATATATTTATTATATAATATTTAGTAATAATTATTTAATATTAATAAGATAAAACTTTTTATCAAAAATGTTTTAAAATAAATTCAAGTATTTAAATTAAAAAACAAAATGCGGAATTTCATTTATAAAGTTTTATTTTTTTTATAACTTTTTTATATTTAGTTTAAAAACTCGATATTACGGTCGACGCGCCTAAACCAATAACTTTTTTTAATTTACGAAAATTAACGCTAACGGAAAAGAAATTATTACTCGACGAATTTTATTTTAAATACGTAAACATTTTTTATTTAATTTTAATATATTAAAAATATAATAAATGTATTATGAAATTATTGTATAACGGCATACGTTGAATTGAATTTTAATCTTAAAATTTATTAAATAATAATAAAAATCTTAAAGCCGTTTTAATTAAAATATTAATTATTAACGGGTATTATACGAAAACTTAAAAATATTTTATAAGTAATTCGAATTTATAAGGGTTATTATCGCAAAATATAATATTATAAAAAAAGATATATACAATTTCGACAAAACTAAATTTTTTTATACATTTTTTATAGTAATAATTTTAATAATTATTATTACCGAAAAACGTAAAAAAAATCTAAATAAACTTGATAAAAAAATCAAAAATAAATTATAATTATTTAAATTATTAATTTTTAACGTTAAGGTATAGCGCTGTTTATTCTTATAATAAAAAATATTTTAAATCTTAATTTCGTTATAAGTTAATATTAATAATTAATTAAGAAATCGTATAAAATAATAATTTTTAAATAACAAACGAATTGAATATAAAGTAAATTTAATATTTTACTTAATATATTCGAACGTATATTAAAAATATCAAAAGGTTTTATTCTTTTCGACGGTTACGAAAATTATTTTACTTTAAAATAACAAAAATATTATATTAATTACGATATTAATATATTTTATATATTGACGTAATTTTTCTATAAACTTTAAGCTTTTAATTTAATTTATATTTTCATTTTAACATGTATTTATTCGTTATATATCGAAAATTTAATATTACGTTATTATATTTATATCGCTAAAAAATCTTTTTATTAGCTGTTATATTACGTTTAAAGGTATAATAACGTCCCATAATATTAAATTCGGATTTGTAAAAATTAACTTTATATTATTCGATTTTAATTCCGTTTTTTCTAAATTTAAACTCTTTTAATTATACTTGTATTAACCGTTTTCCCGTCAACCTCTACTAGTTTTATTCGTTCTTTATTTACAAAAACTCTGAAAGAGTTTTCAAAAAATAAAAGAAAAATAAAAATATTACTTATAAAAATTTAAAAATTATTAAGGTAACTTGCCGATAAAAATCGTTAAATCAGCGAATCTTTTAACAAAATATAACTTATTAATTTTATACGAACTTGTCTTTTTTCGAAAAAGAATGATCTAATTACGAAAAACGAACCCTATTTTAAACAAACGTTAAAAAGCTAAAAATAAACGTTTATAAAAAAGAAAAAAACATGTACTATATAAAAAAACAAGCTTTTTCAATCAAAGAAATATTGTAAAAAAATGCAGCTTATAACAGTTAAAAATAATCGTTATAAAATAAATAAAACTAAAAAACGGAAATATAATATTTATAGAAAACTCGGAGATAATAAGCGTACTTGTAAAAATGCTATAAATATATATAACGAAACGAAACCCGATTAATTGATGTCATTTCACTGAATTATAATTAATTACTTTAAATTTTTATCGCAAAATGCCGAAAAGCGGCTCGCAAAGTTCTTTAGCTAGCGAAGTAATATAGTACGTTATAGTTCTTAAATATAAATTTTTAAATATTTATTAATTTAAAGATAAATACGAAAAGGACTTAAAAAAGTATTATATTTAACATTATAAATTATATCCTCTAAGGGTTACGTTATAATAATTACTAATTTTTAAATTTCTTTATTTAATTTATACTTTTTATCGTATGCGAATATTATTATATAGAATTAAATATTTAAATAATATATTATTCTCCCTAGAGAAGACGTAACCGTAAAACCAAATTAAATAAATGCATAGATTATATTATCGGTTGCTAAGCTTTATTACACCCTAACCTTATAACCCCTATCGACGACTATTTTTAACGGAATTTTAAACAATTTTCGTAATCCCGAACAGCCGGATAAATTATTATTCGTAATTTTTTTTTGCATCGATTTAAAAGTTAAACTTTAACGTTTTTAAGCCCGTTATCGTTATTTTTTTATTTTGCCAATAATTCTTTTATAAGCCGGATAGTTTTTAATATAAATTTATGTAAAAACCGATTATTTCCGCCGTTTTAAATTAAATCGTATCCGAAAATTAAAAATAAAACCCGATTTTTTTCGGATAAGTTATTAATATCGACGGAAATATCGATATATTTTATTCGGTCGATTATTTTATTTAAGTCGGGTAATTTAATTAAAACCGTCTCCGTCGAGATTCCGGAGGTACGGAATATTGGGATTTTATATTCGGACTTAGCCGGTATATTTTAATTATTTTAATTAATAAGGGTTTAAAAAGGTAATCTGGTATTAAGTACTTTTTACCTAATTATCGTACTAACGCCTTTTTTTAGCCTTAAAATTAATTAAGGTTAAAAAAGTTAACTAATTTAAAGTTTCTAGCTCTTTTTCCTAGCTAATATCTAATACTTTTAATCGTAAGATTAGCGAAAGGTTATAAAGCAGCTATCTTATATGGATTTAAGGTTTACCACGAAAAACTTAATATCTCCTAAGTTATTATTTGAAATTCCTTTTGCTAAACCGTAAAAGGTATAAGGTTTATCAGGGTCGAAACTTATTAACATTACGTAATAGTTGGCTTTAGGATAAAGCTTTTTGCAACCGAGGTATAATTTATCGTTACCGTAAAAACTATTAATAATTACCGTATTCGAAAATATTAGGTAAAATATTTAAAGTATTAATTATTGGTATAATTAATTTATATCTTTAGCTTAACCTGGATAATACGGCTTAAACCTAACAACCTTGTAAATAATATATTATAGCCTAAACGGACTTAATGTTAACCGCGAAAAGCTTAACATTTTTTAAGTTATTGCATTTCAAGAGATTCCCCCTGCTGAACCAGTTAAAGGGCATAAGGTTTATTAAAGTCGAAACTTATCGGCATTACGCAATCGGTTTCGGAATAAGGCATTTCGTAACCGAAACGTATAATTTATTATTACCGTAAAAATAATTAATAATTATCGTATTCGGAAATATTTAATAAAGTTTTTATTGTATTAATTATTAATATAATTACTTTATAGTTTTAATTTAACATAAATAATACGGCTTAAACTTAATAACTTTATATATTATAACTTAAAATAAGATAGGTTTTATATAAAAATTCAAGGTTAATATAACGGATAACGGATAATAATTTAAGTTTTAATATAAAATATTTAAAGGATTATATATTTAAAAATAAATATAAAATAAAATTAACTAGATAACTTATTATTATTATTATTAATTATATTTTCGTATAATAGTTATAAGCGAAATTTAATAAGGTTAAAGGAAATAAATAACGTATAAGTAAAAAATTAAATAGGTTTAAAAATATATATTAAATTATCGTATTAAGTATTTTAAAGATTTAATAAAATAATATATAACGTTAATAGATTTTAATATTTATATTATAAAGTTAAATTTAAGGTTACTTTATAATTTTCGAAATATAGAATTTTATTAATATTTCGTTATATATATTTTTATCGAAGTTTAGGAATTAAAACCAGGTTATAAGAAATATATATATCGTAAAAGTATAAATAACTTCGATATAACGTAAATAATTTAAAGTTTAATTTATTTTATAATATATATATATAAACTTTTATAACTATCGTAAATTATCTACTTTTTAAAAAAAGACTTATTATTAAACTTTTATTACATTTAAATATATATAAGGTCGTTAGGTTTAAGCCGTATTATCCAGGTTAAACTAAAGATATAAAGTAATTATATTAATAATTAATACGATAAATACTTTATTTAATATCTTTAAATACGGCAACTATTAATAGTTTTTACGGTAACGATAAATTATACCTCGGTCGCGAAAAACTTTATCCCGAAGCCGACTGTTATGTAATGCCGATAAGTTTCGACCTTGATAAACCTTATACCCTTTAGCTTTTCGATCTAATAGGCCTTGTACAAAGTACCTTATAGATAATGATTTAGGAGATGTTAAGCTTTTCGCGGTAAACCTTAAGTCCGTATAAGATGGCTGCTTTGCGACCCTTCGCCAGTCTTACGACTGTGAGGTTGGGGTTTGGTAAAGCTTAGTAACCGATAACACAATCTATCTATTTGTTCAATTTGGTTCCACGGTTACGTCTCCTCTAGGGAGAACATTTGAATATATTAAAACCTATTTTCGTAAATACGAAATTTATTTATATAATTAAATTTCTACTAGGTTTTTTAAATTTATTGTAAAGAATTAAATTAAAGCGTTCGGAACTATTTAAAATATACTTAAACCTATCTCCGAAAGGTTTTCGATAGGAATAAATGTTAATTTATTTTCATAACATTAATATATCTCTTATAGAATATTAATACAGGATTTATATTTTAATAAATAAACGATATATTTACACTAGTTTTATATAAATATCTGTTTTTATAATAAAGCTTGTCGGTATTTTTCTAATGTTTTTCAGAATTATTTTACAAGTACCCTATTAAGGAAAATATAATAAATATTAGAAACTATACGGTTAAACAACTCGAAAAGGTAGTTATATATATTTAGTAATATAATTTATATAATTTTATTTATTCTATATTAAGTTATTTTTTAACATATTAATTTTCTGTAAGACTTATTCTTAAAGAAAATAATAAGTAAATTCTTTTAAAAATACCTATATTATATGAATTACAATTTAAATTTAATACCATAAATAATATATATAGTTATCTTTTATTTACTATATATTTACTTTTTAATATAAAGTTATTAAGTTTTAAGTAAATTAGCTATATTTCGCAGTAAAGATATTTATATATAAATAAATTATATTAATTAATTTATATAACGGCGTCTAATTATAATCCAGCATTTATTAGCAGTTACAGTGATTAAATACAGGATTCTGGCGAAAAGCGCATAGTTGTTCTAGGAAAGACTAAAGAAGTCTGGGGGCAATTGCCTTTACATATACATCTAGCTATACAAAAGATAATTCTCGGACAAAGGCTGTCTTAAACAGCAGCTGCAGCCTAAACGCACCAGCCGCAGATACCTAAAAGCACCAATTGCTGATACGCCCTTTTGCGTTAAGTAACCTTATTTACGTAATTTTTTACAATTAAATTTAAAACTTTAAAAATATTTATTAAAAAGTTATTAAAATCTTTAGTTTATATAAAACTTAAACCTTTATCTTTTTATTTTATTTAAAGAAAAATCACGTAATTAACCGTTATAGTAAAAAACTAACCTTTTCGTTTTACCGTTTTTTCGTAACGGTTCCGGAATATAAAGCTTATTTTTTCCGCAACATTTTAAATTAAGCCAGGTGTTAATATATAAAAACGCTTTATATACGTTAGCTTATTACGTTAAAAATCTTAAAGCTTTAAAAATTAAATTTATTTTTTAATAATAACATTAATAAATAATTAAAATCGTTACTTTTTAAATTCTTTCTTATAAAAAGATATTAAATAAAAGTTTTTTTCCAGTTAATTAAAAAATATTAATATCTTTAAATAAAAATTAACGTAAAAAGAGTATGCAAGGTAAAGTGCTATTAAGGTATCTAGCTATATACATACAAACTAATCCGTTTATTATATACATGCATAAAGGATTATACGATACAACCGGAAAGCACCTTTTTAAAAACCGTCCCTTTTTAATTAAAAGCCGGAAAAACGTAATACGGGTTATATAATACGGTAACTAACGATAAAATATACCCAATTAATTAATTAGTTCCTAACGCCTTTAATCGTAACTGGTTTCCAGCCACCCCTTAATTATCGCCGACACGGTGGCGGAGCCGAAACCCCATAATTTAGCTTCTTTAAACTGGCGTTACCTAAAGGAACAGCAGCCCAAGCTAGATTTAAACCAACTGTTTTTTGCACTTAACAGTAACAGGGTACCTAAGCCTATCGCAATTAAAAAAGATACCCAGGCTCGCAATTACTAAGCTATTAGGCCGTAAAAAGAGTATAAATATATATTTAAATAATTTTATAAAAAATTAAAACATTAAAATTAGTAAATAAATAAATATTTTCGGGTAGTCGTAAAAAAAAAATAGCGCAGTTATTACTTTAAATAATGAAAAATAAGTTTTAATAAAAAAAAGCTTTTTTTCCCGTATAAAAACAAATCCAGCGGAATTAATTTTTTTTTATTACTTTAATTAAATCTTAAATATTTTTTAACTTTTTTTATATTTTTTCAAGTTTTAAGTTAATTATAAACCGCTTAAATTTTACTTTATTAAATAACTTTATAAATTCGTTAATAAGATTATTTTTTATTTTTACGTATTAAAAATTAATATTTCTTTTTCGAATTTTTTAACGTATATAATAATATTTAATTCGAATATAATACTTTTTTCGTATTATTTACGTTTCTTACTTTATTTAAATATATATATATATATATATAATCGTTAGGTTTAAGCCGTATTACCTAGCTTAAATTAAAAATACGAAGTAATTATATTAATAATTAATACGATAAATATTTTACCTAATATTTTCGAATGCGGTAATTATTAATAATTTTTACGGTAGTAATAAATTATATATTTCGATTACGAAAAGTTTTATCCCGAAACTAATCGTATACTACAGATAAGTTTTAACCCTAATAAACCATATACCTTTTAATTAATTCGGTAAGGGGAATTTTTTGGAATATAAATAATAACTTAAAAGATATTAAACTTTTTGCGATAAACTTTAATTTTATATAACATGACTGCTTTATAAGCTTTTATTAGTTTTATAATTAAAAATATTAAATATTAATTAAAAAAAAGTTAAAAATTTTAAACCAGTTATTTTTAATTTCCATCGATTTTATAACTTTTTAAATCCTTATTAATTAAAATAATTAAAATATACCGGGTAGTTTTTATTACAAAATATTAGTATTCCGTAAATATAAAATCTTTACGGAAAACGTTTTTTTAAAAGTTTTTAAATTTAATAAAATTTTAAAATAAATTAAAAATTAAACAACTTCATAATAAAAACTATCGACCGTATAAAGAAATTACTGAGAAAATCAAATATAAGCGGTAAAAAGTTTACAAATTTCGAAATTTAATTTTTAGTTCGATATAAGGAAAATTACGAACGATAATTTATCCGGTTGTTCCGGATTGCGAAAACCGTCCAGAATTCGGTTAAGAATGGTTGTTAATAAGGGTTTATATAATAGGGCAGTTTGAAGTTATCTTGAAGTAAAACGTTTATAAAAACGTTAGGGCTTGGTAAAACTTAGTAATCGATAGTATAATTTATCTATTCGTTTAATTTGGTTCTACGGTTACATTTTCTTTAGGGAGAAAATATATATATATATATTATTTTTTAAATAAAAATAAATATTTTAAATATAAATCTTACCTTTATTAAAAAGTTTTTAATCCTAGTTCTTTTTATAACTGTTATTTTGATTTTTACGTATTTTATATTCATAATATATTTAATACTACCATGGTATAATTTCGAAATTTATAAAATAAATGTTTTAATTATAAAAAATATATAACTTATTATAAACTTTATTAATTTCTAATAAGTTAAACAACTTATATGTATTATTCCGAATAACTTTAAATTATTATATTTATAATATAAATAATTTTTTAATATACTTTTAATATTTAAACAACGGATTACTGATAAATTTTACTTAAGTTAATATTTTAAACGTTATATCTATTTTGTTAATATAATTTAAAATATGAAAATCTTTTACCAGGTTTATATATTTACACTTTTTTCTTCACTAGTTACGCCGTTATATTTTATAACGTATTTTAAGTAATTTTTAATAAAGAATATAAGTTTCTTCGTTTATATTAATTCATTTTAATAACTTGTCATTATAATATTATTAATTTAATTTAATATTTTCTATTAACAAACACCGGATAATTTATATATTTCAATAATAGTTCGTATTACTTAAATCCTTAACTGGAACGTTCTTCATAATCCTTTTAACGATATTTTTAAGATATTATATATTAAGGCCGAAAAATAAGAAGTAATCTATATCTAAAACGATAACGTTTTTATTTTAAAATTATAATATATCGCGTTATCCGAAATTAACGGACGAAAACTTGTTTTCGTAAATATTTTTCTTATTTTTTTATATTAAACAACTCCGGTCTATTTTAAATCGTAAAGTAAGTTTATTAACTTAATAACTTTTTTATAGAAAAACCCGTATATTTCTTTATTTTTTAAATACGCATATATAAATTCCTTTAATATTAGAAAATATTTTATATTAATATTTTCCTGTAATTTATTATATAAATACGTATTAATAAAATTTATTTAAAATCTATATTACCTTAAAAAGGCGGTTGACGTTATTAAAAATTTTAAATATATTATCTTTACGGTATTTATTATGGTTTCGTTATAATTAATTCCTTTCCGTTATATAAATCGTTTTACGTAAATACGTACCTTATACTTATTTAGCTTTTTTATACACGTATATTTTTTTAATATCTATTTAAGATTTATAAGGTATTTTTAAATAAACTTACTAAAAAACGTAAATGTAAAGGTTCCGCGTAAAAAGTTCTCCTTAATCTTTATAGAAATAACCTTAAATTATATTTTTTATTTTAAGTTTTTTATAATTTCTTTTAAGAATAAGCTGTTATTTATTATAAGAAATAACTTATTAATGTTAATATTTAGTATATTTATTACTTATTCGTACTTATAAGCGTTTCGGATAATCTAATTAGAGTTTTTAAAGTTATTAGAACGGGTTTTATTATTACTTAATATTAATAGATTAAAATAAAGAATATATAAATTACCTTCGCCTTTACCCTTTTAAGTTAAAGCTAACTTTAACTTTTAAATTAACTTTAAAGCTTTATTTAAAACATTTAAGATATATAGCTTAAGAATAGTTTTCTTTAAGCGTCCTTTTTTACGCTTAACTTACTTAGTTTTTTAATCCGTATTATTTTTTAAAATAACGTTATTAACCTTATTTTTATTTCTACGTCCTGATTTTAACGGTGTTTTAAACGCTTTTATACGGCCTGTAAAAGTAGTCGGATAATATTTTTAAGATTAAAGAATTTACGTTATTTTTCTAGGTTATTATAAATAACAATATACCATATTATAAATAACGTACCGCCTTTTAATAATTATGCCTTATAATTATATATTCTTTAATAATTTACTAACTTTTTTTTTATTTTACGGGTTGCTAATTTTTTTAATTTATTCTAATAATTTTTATTAATTAAATTTATATATTTATTATTAAAAATTAAATAATAATCGTTATTAAATTTATATAATTTATTTAATTCGAATAAGTGTATAAAATATTTAAAAAATATTACATTTTTACTTTAAAAGAATTTTTTATTTTATAAATAATATACGTTATTATTTTTATTTACGCGGAAATTATACGCGTCTTATTTTATACAAGGTTGTTAGGTTTAAGCCGTATTATCCAGGCTAAGCTAAAGATACGAAATAATTATACTAATAATTAATACGATAAAAACTTTACCTAATATTTTTAAATACGGCAATTATTAATAGTTTTTACGGTAACGATAGATTATATCTCGGTTACGAAAAACCTTATTCCGAAACCGATTGCGTAATATCGACAGACTTCGACCTTAATAAACCTTATACCTTTTAGCTAGTTTGGCAGGGGGAATCTTAATAACTTAGGAGATGTTAAGCTTTTTGCGGTAAATCTTAAGTCCGTACAAGATAACTTTATAATTTTTCGCCAGTTTTACGATTTCTTTAATTTCGATTAATTTTAAAATACCTTTTTAAACTTCTATTAATTAAGATAATTAAAATATGCCAGCTAAATCCGAATATAAAGTCCTAATATTCCGTATTTCCGGAATCTCGACGGAAACGGTTTTAATTAAATTACCCGATTTAAATAAAATAATCGGCTACAGAAAATATATTGATATTTTTATCGATATTAATAATTTTTCCAAAAAAAATCGGGTTTTGTTTTTAATTTTCGGATATAATTTAATTTAAAATAGGGGTAATAATTAATTTTTACGTAAACTTATATCAGAAAATATCCGGCTTATAGAAAAATTAATGGTAAAACTGGAAAATAACGATAATAAGTTTAAAAACGTCGAAATTCAACTTTTAAATCGATATAAATTAAAGGATTACGAACGATAATTTGTCCGGCTGTTCCGGATTACGAAAACCGTCCAAAATTCCGTTAAGAATGGTCGTCGATAAGGGCATAACTGGGCAGTTTATAAAAAGGTTAGGGATTAATAAAGCTTAGCAACCGATAGCATAATTTATTTATTTATTCAATTTGGTTTTACGGTTACGTTTCCTCTAGGAAGAGCGTCTTATTTTATAAAAATTATATTCCTCGTTTTATAATTCCGTTATAATAGTTTTTATATATGTTAAAAATTATTAAATCGATATTTTTTATAATGTAAAAAATTTTTTTATTATTATACCGAATTCCCTGTTATTGTTAAAATATATAATTTATATCTTTTTACGTTTAACCTTTTTATCTTATAATAATTTTTTTAACCGTTTCGTAATTTACGTAATATATATATATATATAAGTTTTATTAAATTTCGTTTTTATTTTTAAATAAATACTATTTTTATAACGTAATAAATTATTTTTAAAAAATGGAAATAATTTTTATTGTCGAGATTAATAAGCTTAATTTACTGTACTTTATAGTAAATAAATTTTTTTTCTACATTTCCTTTATGTTTAAATATTTATAGATAATATTTTCCGTATTTTTTATTCGTCGTATGTCGTATAAAGGATATTTTTTATATCGTTAAGGTTTAAATTTATCACCGTAAACCTTTTAATAATTTATATTAATCGTTCGCTATTAAGGTAATAAAAGTAATAATATTAAAAAGAAATCTTTTATAATTTCATTTATTATTAAAATTTTCCCGTTTTTAAAAACGTTCGAAAATACGTATTTTAAATCATTTATTAAGTTATCGCCGTTTTCCTTATAAAATACCTCCTTTACTACGTATTCTTATTTATAATTCTTGTTATTTATTAAATCCGGTGCCTTAATAATATATTCAGGCTTTTAATATAACTAAAAAAAAAAAACTTTTTTAAAGGATATTAATTATTAATAATTAAATTTTATTAAAACTTTTAAGAACGTTACGATTTAAATAATTTTCCCGATTATAAAATAGCTTCCCGGAAAATACCTTTAGTAAAAAGTTATTAATATATAACGTATAACGTACCATACTACCTTACGAGTTAAACTACCTCGCAAACCGCTTTTCGGCACTTCGTAACAAAAAATTTAAATTAATTAACCTTAACATATTAAAATAACATCAATTAATTAGATTTTTCTTCGCCAAACGTATTTACAGCTTCCTTATATATACGCGCATTATATCCGAACTTACCGCAAATATTACATTTCCGTTGTTTCGTTATAACCCTTTTATAACAATTCCCTTTAATAGTTATTAACTATACTTTTCTACCATTCCCTTGTTTTTCGACCAGAAAAACTTATCCCCTTTAAATAATAAATATCCCCCCTTTTTAAAAACGTTTATTTTTAATTTTTCGACGTTTACTTAGAATATAATTGGTTTTACGTAATTAAATAATTTCGTATAAAAATAACAAGTTATTTTTTGTTAAAAAATTCGCCGATTTAACGATTTTTATCGGCGAGCTACCCTAATAATTTCTAATTTTCTTTTATAAATAACGTTTTTATTTTGTTATTTCCTTAATATTCCTAAAATTTTTCGTAAATAAAAAACGAATAAAACCGGTAAAGGTTAACGGGAAAACGATCGATATAAGTATAACTGGAAAAATTTCGAATTCGGGAAAAATGTAATTAAAATTAAATAAAATAAAACTAATTTTCGCAAATCCGGATTTAATATTATCAAACGTTATAATAATTTTAAATGCGTAATAAAAACCTGCAAAAAAACCTTTTTTTAATAATATAAATATAATAACGTTATATTAAATTTTCGATATATAACGAATAAATACGTTTTAAAACAAAAATATAAAATACTTTAAAAAAATTAAAATTTATATAAAAAATATACAAATGTATAAAATATAACAATATCGTAATTAACGTAATATTTTTCGAATTTTATCGAATAATAATTTTTGTAACCGTTAAAAATAAAAAAACGTTTCGATTATTTTATACGCGTTTAAATATATTAATCGAAATCTTAAACGTATTTTAATTTTAATTTATTTATTATTACTTAATACGATTTTTTAATTAGTTATTAATAATAAATTATTATAAAACCAAAGTTTTAAGTAATTTTTTCCAGTTATAATAATAAATAATAATATAACTTAATTTTAAAAATTAACGGTTTAAATAATTATAATTTATTTTTTATTTTTTTATTAAATTTATTTGATTTTTTTACGTTTTTCGGTTTTAATAATTATTATATCCGTTATTATAAAAAACTTTAATAAAAATTTAATCTCGTCGAAGTAATAAATATTTTTTTATAATACCGTATTTTACGATAATAACTTAACTAAATTTAAATTATTTACGAAATATTTTTAAATTTTCGTATAATACCCGTTAATAATCGATATTTCGATTTAAATACGTTTAAAGCTTTTTTTACTATTTAATAAATTTTAATACTTAATTAATTCCCACGTATATCGTATTACGTTAAATTAATAATAAATTTATTATATTTTTTATATATTAAAACCGGATAAAAAACGTTTACGTATTTAAATTACAAATTCGTTTGGTAATAATTTTTTTTTTTTGAGTAATATTAATTTTCGCAAATTTAATAAAATATCGATTTAAGCGTATTAACCGTAATATCGGGTTTTTAAAATAAATTCGGAAACTTTATAAAAAAAATATAATTTTTTAAAATTAAATTTCGGATTTCGTTTTTATATTTAAAGAATTAAATCTTTTTAAATTTTTTTACAAGACGTTTTATATTATTAATATTAAATAATTGTTAATAAAAATTAAATAGTAAATATATTAATAAAAGCAGTTTGCACAATAATTTAGCTTGTAAGGTAATATAGTACGTTATTTAATTATAATTTCGTTTTTTACTAAACTTTCTTAAAACCTATTTAATAATGCCGATAAAAATAATAATTACAGATCTTTTATTTATTATAATTTAAATTCCTTTAAATTTAATATTTATCACGGTATTTTCTTTAAAACTATTAATATTATATATAATGTTAATATTTACTTTTAAATCTTAAACTAATTTATTTAGGTTGTTTTTATAAAAGAAATGAACGTATAACAATATAACGTTTTTTATAACAATTTCTTTAAAACGTTCGTTTACTTATAACTTAAAGTAATTAATCGCTTAAGCTTTAAAATATTTAACCTTTAAAGTTTACCGGGTTTTAAAACGTTTAACTATTAAAGCTCCTTAAATTACCTTTTAAATTATTTCATCGTACTAGTATATAAAGTGCTTAAATTGTTATTTTTTAATGTAAGCGCTAAAAATCTTTCCGTTTAATCGGTACGGATTTTTTAAACTGTTAGGAATAAATTACTTTTCGTTTTTATTACCGCTATAAATATTACGAAAGTTGTTATTTTAATTATTTTGTTTATTATTATCTTAAAGTTAACTACGTTTTCTTTTTTTTTTCCTTTGCCGTTTTTCTTCTTTTATAACTTAAAGTAATTCTTCGCTAAATACCTATATTTGCTATAATTAAAGCAAAGTAACTTTCCGTTCTTTTTTTACACGGGCCTATTATCTCGAAAGTTATTATTATTTCCTTTTCCTTTACCTTTTTAAGAGTTATAAAACTGCCTATTTTTCTTTATATTTACGCGGTTATAAAATTCGTTATTAAAGTTATTAATTAATTACTAAAAGAAATAACTAATTTACCTAAGTACTAAATAAATTATCTTATATTAACTGCTAATATAATTCTTTATAATAATAAAAAACATAAAAATTTATATCTTTAATCCGAACTTTATATTATAACCCTTAACCTTTCGTAATAGCTTTTAAAACTTCGTAATACACTATACGGGGTTTCCGTTATTATATATAATCTTGTTAAGCTTTTATAAAAGGACCTTTATTTAACCTTACTTATAACTATATAAGTTTTTTTTTAAAGTTCTTAATATTTTCGTTCTTTTTTTAATATCTATAATTAATTTTAAAAGTACTCCTTTATACGTTTTAATAATAACTTTAACGAAACGTAATTAATTAAGTTATTTCAGCTTTATTCCGTCCTCGTAATTAATCTCTTTAAAAGTAAGAAATAAAACGTTATTTTAAAACTTTTAATTAACCTATTCTGCTAAGTAATTTTTTCTTATTTAACGAAAATTAAAACGTTTTTAACGTAACTTTACATCTTTATTATTAAACTTCTTAAAATCCTTTTCTTTAATATTTAAGCAAATACCTAACTTATTAAAGCTATTTAAGCTATTAAGGATATAAAGAGAATTATTACGACGGCTTTTTCGCCTTCGGAAACATTTAAACGAATTTAAAAATAACCTATCCGAATCGCCGGGGTCCCTATACGTTACGCTCTCTTCTTTACATAACTTTTTTTTTCTTCGCTTTTTTCCCTTTTCGGAAAATTAGGCTTTTTAATAAATTACTTTCTTAATTTCGCTTCGCCTTTTTATAAACCTTCCGCCTTTTAAGCGTTTCGTAAAACGCTCTTATAAATACTTATACTTTATAAGTTTCGTATTACATTTAATTAAAACGTTCTTTATTAAAATACGCTCCCGAACTAGAATATATTTAATAATCGCTTTATAATATTATTTATTCGTTTTATTATAATATCGCCTTTCTTTTATTAAAACTTTAAATTTTTAATTTTATACTTGATTAACTTATATATATATTTTCGTACTTTAACGTTTTTCTATATTTTATTTAAATTAACACTTAAAAAAGTATAAAACTTAATTAATTTTATTTAAAATTATTATTTTTATATAAAAATCTTATATCGGTTTTCTAATTATCGTTATTAAAATAATAAGCCTTATTTCGAAAAATTTTAAAAGCAGGTTTTTTTTCTACATTTATATCCGTTACGGGTTTTTATTTTTTCCACTTATTATAAAACTTTTCGTTTTAAAAATTCTCCTCATTAAAAAAAGGAAATAAATCGTAATTCGTATACTTTTTATTTCGTATAAAGACGAAGCCCTTATCGAGTAGCCTGTTTTACTCGGTTATAAAAAATTACCCTAGGATATATTCTTATTCGCTTACTAGCGTTAACCGCTTACTTTTTTAAAAATTAATTAATTAACTTCTTTTTAAATCTCGTATTTTCTTTATTAACTTAACTTGTAAAAAATTACTTTACTTAATATATTACTGTTACTAATTACCTAAAAAATGTTACTATATTAGCATTTACAGTAATTAAATATAAAATTCTACTAAAAAGCGCATAATTAGTCTGAGAAAAACTGAAAAAGTCTAGGGGCAATCGCCCTTATATAGATATTTAGCTATATAAAAGATGGTTCTTAGATAAAGGCTGTCCTAGGCAGTAGCCGCAGCTTAAACGCACTAGCCGCAGGCACTTAAAAGCACCAATTACTGACAACTTTATATAAATTCGTATTTTTATTATTATATATTTAAAAACATATTATTTTATATCTAATATAATAATAAATAACGTTAATACTATTTAAGTATTAAATTAAAATATAAAGCTGTTTTATTTATTATATATATATGAATAGATTTATATAACCGTAACGGTAAAGCTTTTTTTTATTAACGTCTATCTTTAAAAAAAGCTCGGAGAAACGTAATATAAATTAAAAAAATACGGTAATAAATAAGCTGATTACGTTTACTATTAATTTACTTAATTTTTAAAACTCTTAATTATTCTAGAGGTCGCCGACAAAGTCGCGAAATCGAAGCTCTAAGTTAGTCTAGCTTTTTTAAGCTGGCTTTATTTAGAAAAGTAACGTCCTAAGTTAGATTCGAACTAGTTATTTTTTACGTTAAATTAAAGCAGGGTGCTTAAACTTATAGCAATTAAAGAACTATCTAGGTTTGAAATTATTAAGCTATTAAAACGTAAACGATTTAAAATATTTAATAAAAGGAATTTAGTTTATTTTATTTTATAATAATTTATTAATTTTAAAATATTAGCATTAAGGAAAGATTTTTAAATAAAACCTTAATTAAATTTATTTTAAATTTACTAATAATAAAAATACTATATAATAATATCTTTAATAAAAAGATAATTACGTATAAAAACCTTATATTTAATTAATAAAGAAATTAAATAAAAGAATAAAGATTTTTATAGTTTATAAACTATATGATAAAATATAGAAAATAAATAATATAGAGCTTATAAATAATTATAAGTATAAAGCATTTAAGTAAATATAATTTTCTATTTATTATTATATTAAACATAATTAAAATGGTTATAAATTCACGCCTTTTTTATAAATAAAATAAATATTTATTAGAAAATGTAGATATTAATAGTTAAAACTAATGTATTAATATATAATACTAAGCTGGCTAATATATTTTATAAATAACACAAATTAACGAACGGGAATATATTTAATTCGAATAAAATTAAAATATAATTCAAATTAAAATAATAATGCGGAATAATTTATAACGCCTATTTTTAAAGTTACATAATTAATAAATATTATTATAATTAATATATAATTATAATTAACATCGTAAATTTATATTTTATAAAACGTTATTATAAATTATTATAAGTATTAATAAATGTTAAATTAATTTAATTAATTAACGAGTAAAATATCGTAAACTATTATTATAGTTTCAATTAATTACTTACGTAATAAACATTATAAGTTATAAATAAATTATATAGAAAATGTTAAACATTTTATATTAATAAGGATAAAAAATATTTTTTTTAAATTTAATTATAAAATCTATGGGATTAATATATATATATAATTAATAAGTATTATTATAATAAATATTAATATTAGTATTATAATTTGTTTTGCTATATAATTATTTATTAATTTTAAATATACTTTAAATTTTAAAAAGTTAAATAATATTAACTTATCTTTAATACTTTTATTATTTATATCTGGAATAAATCTATAATGATTTAATATAAATTCTAAAAAGATATAACGTCCTATACGATTAAGCTGGATATACGATTAAACTAGATACTTTTTAGCACTTTACGATAACAAAATCTAATTAATTAACCATAATATATCAAATCCATTTAAATTAATCGGATTTTTTTTCGCTAAACGTATCTACAGCTTTATTACAAATACGCACATTATATCCGGGTTTACCGTAAACGTTATATTTCCGTTCTTTTATCGCAACCCTTTTGCAATAATTACTTTCGGCCATTACTAATTGCGATTATTTACCACCACTTTTTTTTGTAACTATAAAAACTTATACTTCCTTTCTAATAAATATTTTTCTTTTTTAAAAACGTTTATTTTTAATCTTCCGGTATTTATTAAAAATATAATTCGTTTTACGTAATAAACCGTATTCCTTCCGAAAAAAAACGTTTTCGTATAATAGCATTAAATTACTTTTTGTTAAAAAATTAACCGATTTAACCATCTTTATCGGTAAGTTACCCTAATAATTTTTAATCTACTTTTATAAATAATACCCTTATCGAATCGCTTCGGTAACATTTTTAAAAATTTTCGTAAGTAAAAAAATAACGAAATTAATAAAAATAAATAAAAAAACGGTCGGTATAAACATAACTAAAACTTTTAATTCGAAAAGGACGCAATTAGGATTAAATAAAACAAAGCTAGTTACGGCAAATCCGGATTTAATATTATCGGTCGTTATAATAATTTTAAACGCATCTTGGAAACCGGCAATAAAATTTTTCTTAATAATATAAATAACGTAACGTCACATAAAACTTTCGATATATAACGAATAAACACGTTTTAACGGGGAAAAACAAAATATATCGAAAGGTTAAAACAAAAAAAAAATTAGCTAATATACAAAATATAATAATATTATAATTGGCGCAATATTTTTCGAATTCCATCGAATAATAACTTTCGTAACCGTTAAAGATAAAAAAACGTTTCGATTCTTTTGTACGCGTTCGAATATAATAATCAAAATATTAAACCTATTTTAAACTTAATTTATTTATCGTCCAGCTATTATCGCTTATAACAACTTTTTAAATGGGTAAAAGTAGGTTATCGGCAAACCAGCGAAAAAAATAATTTTTCCCGGTAAAGATAATAAATAAAAATAAGACTTAACCCTAAAAGTTAACAGCTTATATTATTATAAATTATTCCCGATTTTTTTATTAAACTTATTTAAATTTTCTACGTTTTTCGGCATTAGTAATTACCATACCCGTTATTATAAAAAACCTTATCAAAAATCCAATTTTATCGAAATTATAAATATCCTGTTTTATAATACCGTATTTTACGATAATAACCCGAACAAACTTAAATTACTTACAAAATATCTTTAGATTTTCGCATAATACCCTTTAATAATTAATTTTTCGAAATAAATGCGTTTTAAGTTTTTTTTGCCATTTAATAAAATATAACGCCTAATTAATTCCGATACGTTTTATAACGCGTTAAGCTAATAATAAATTCGCCATATTTTCAATATATTAAAACCGGACAGGAAACGTTCGTATATCTAAATTAAGAATTCGGTTAATAATCGATATTTTTTCGGTCGGCGTTAATTTCTACTTAAAAAGAATAATATCGCGTTTATAAAGTAAAATAAAGGACGTTATAAATAAAATTAAACTTTTTATAACTAAGTTTCGGGTCTCGTTTTTTAACTTAAACGGCTAAATTCATTTTCGCTTTTTTTATAAAGCGTTCTATAATATTAATATTGAGAAATATACGATTAAAAATGGGAAGTTAAAATGGCTAAAAAAGTGTCCAGCTTAATCGTATGTCCAGCTCAATCGTGTAGGACGTTAGGTGGTTTTCTTTTAATTTTGAAAGTTTAAAACTATTTATATTTATAAATTACTAATTTATTAAAGATAAAATTTAATAAATATAATGTAATTATAATCCTTTAAAATACGCTATATTAATAATAAATTAAGTAAATATAAAAAGGTTCTTATTAAAACTACTATATTTACTTTATTATTATTTTTTTATATACTTTGTTTTTTAAAGATTTAATTAAAGAAGTTTATAATTCCTTTCGATATTTAACTAATACGAGTTTAGTAATAGTTTTAATAAAAAGAGAAAAGTAGCGATAAGGAAATCATTAAAATATAAGAAAATATATATATTAAATTAATTTAAATTAGTAATATATATAAATTTAACTGTATATAATATTTTTATATTACAGGTTTAGTATATTTTTAAATATAAATTTCTTATTTGTTTATAAATTTAATTAAGTTACCACGCCTTAGTATTAATTTATAATAATGAGTTAAGTTTATAAAACGTAAGTTTTTAAATTTAATCTTATAGATTAATGCGATAATAAAACTTTTTAACTTTAAATTATTTAAAAATAATTATTTAAATATAACCGCTTTATTTTATGGGCTATATTTTTCCTATCTCCTTATACTAAAAATTCGATACATAAAACCGGTTAATATTTTATATATTATACTATATTATATAAGTAATATTAATAAAAAGTTAAGCTGATTAAGTAATAAACTTAATTAAAATAATGTTAAATGTATATAAACCCTAAATAAAATATTATAATTAATATATTAACTTTTACGTTATTAAAAGAAAGGTTTTAACTTTAGTAAAACATGTTTTATAAGAAGATAATTATAAAATCTCTTTTTATTTAAATTGTTTTTAAACAGTATAAATAGCGAAAGTTCTTTAATAATAACTCGGGTATTTATTATTTTAACGTATTATATAATATTTTTTATAACAAAGCGGTAAATAAATAAAGAGTAAAGGTAATAGATAATGAATTAGGGAAAACGATTTCGTAATTTAAATTAAATTTAGCAAACTATTATTATTTATAGTATAAAAGATATAAAGAATATAATATATTTATCGACCAATTATTAAACCGGGGTATATTATATACTAAATAAATACTTATTTAATAATATATTACAATTATATAACGTAAGTATTATTATTATATTTAGCTATATATATATATATTAATCTTACATATTTAATAAGAACGTATATAAAAAATTATACAACGTAAGTAGAAAGTACTCTCGAAAAAAACGTTTTATTTTAATAAGGCCGTATAAAAAACATAATACGAGTTTTAAAACTTTATACTAAATGCGATTATATATACGATTAATTTAATTAATTCCTAAAGCCGTTAATTATTCTACATGTTGTCCAGATAGTGGCGAAGTTAAAGCTCTAAATTCGTCTAGCCCCTTTACGCCGGCGCTACTTAAAAAAGCAGTAGCCTAAGCTGGATTCGAACTAGTTATCTTTTGCGGTTAATTATAGTAAGGGCCCTAATCTTATAATTAGTAAAAGAGATAACTAGATTGTAATTACTAAACTATTACGCCGTAATATAATTATAAAGTAAACTTAAATAATATTTAAATTTAAAACCGTTAAAGTTTTAATATAATAAAAAAAAGTAAAGTAAAACGTTATTTTAAGTGTAAGAATTACGATACCGACTAAAAAGAACGTATAAAACACAAGAAAAGTAGTAAATATAAGTTATTAATAAATAAATATTATATATATAAATCGTTAGTTGTTTATATAAATTATATTAAGTATTTATTATTAAATCCTTCGTAATATAAAATATATATTATTACTTATAACATTATTTATTATAAGATAGGATTTACGTTAAGTTTAAAGGTAAAAATACTTTATTAATTTTAATAAATTAAGAAACGTAAGGATTTATAGTACAGTCGTTAAGTACGGACCGTTTTATAATCCGAGCTTAATTTTTAAATATTTACATCGGCGCGAATTACCTTATTAAGATCAGGCCTTATTTTTAAGATTACGTAGCTGGGCTTACGATATAAGTATAGCTAGGGCTGTATAAAAATCTGTATTTTAAATACCGATATATAAAAAACTAATAAAAATAGCTCGATATTAAAAATAAGGCCTAATATACAATTATATTTTTTTGTTGCGTTTAATACGTTTTTATATAAGTTTCTTAAAATTTATATTGGAAAATTTTAATTAAAATAATAATAATACATAAATAATAAATAATAAATATTACGATTATATATAACTTAAAAAGGGTTTTTAACCGTATATATAATTTCTAGATATATGTTAATTTAATTAAAATATTAAAAAATAAAGTAAAATTTTCCGATTAATATATATTTTTTAATCGGAAAGTTTTTATTCTTACTATATAATAATTATAATTCGTACCGTTAAAGAAATAACTAGATAGATATTTTTAATTATATTACTATGAAAATATTTATAATAAAATAAGATATATAATAATTACGTTATTTTAATTATAAAAACGTTACGAAATTTATTAATTTTAATTTTTATATAATTACGATAATAACGTTAATTTATACGGCTTATAAAATTATTAAACGGGGTTTTCTTATATTTAATAAATTATAAAAATACGGTGTATAATAATATAACTAGTAATTATATTATTATAGTTATATACAAGTTTTAAATCTATATTTCCAGAGTTTAAATTTAATTATATTAATAATTAATAAGATAAAGTTTTTATTAAATCTTTTCCTATATAATAATTATTAATAATTTTTACGGGTATAATAAATTATATATTTCGATTTCGAAAAGATTGCTTTCGAAACATATTATTACATTCTTAAAAATATATAATTTTTCGATTAATATTACCTTGGGAGGTTTATTTACGTATTACTGATAAGTTTCGTTCTTAATAAACCTTATACTATTTACAGTTTAATAAAGAGAATTTTTTAGAAAGTAAATAATAATTTAAAAGATATTAGGCTTTTTGCGATAAATTTTAAGTTCGTATAAAATAGAGTCTTTATAACCTTCGCCAGTTTTATAATTAAATATATTAAATATTAGCTAGGAAAATAAGTTAAAAATTCCAGATAAATTATTTATTTTTAAATCGATTTTATACTATTTTATAAAACTTTTTATTAATTAAAATAATTAAAATATATACGTTAAATCCGAATATAAATTTTTAATATTCCGCATTTTTAAAGTTTTAACGAAAACGGTTTTAATTAGATTATTCCATTTAAATAAAATAATCGAATAAATATAATTTATTAATATTTTTATCGATATTAATAATTTATACGAAAAAAATCGAATTTTATTTTTAATTTCCGAATGTAATTCAATTTATAACTGTAAAAATAATCGCTTTTTACGTAAACCTATATTAAAAAATATCCGGCTTATAGAAAAACTACTGGCCAAATTCGTTAATAATAATAATAAGTTTAAAAACGTCGAAATTTATTTTTTAAATTATTATATAAAGAATTACGAACTATAATTTATCCGGCTGTTTCGGATTACGAAAAGCGTCCAGAATTCCGTTATGAATCGTCATCGATAAAAGTATATAGAACTAAGCAGTTTAAAGTTTTTTTAAAGTAAAAGGCCTACGAAAAGGTTAGGTTTTAATATAACCTAGTAACCGAAATACGATAATTTATTAATTTATTTAATTAAGTTACATAGTTACGTCTCTTTTAAACAGTGTTTTTAAATATATATATTACCTTTTATTTAATTACGATATTTTTTTTTTAATTTTTAATTTTTTAATATAATTAAATAGAAAATTAATAATTTCGTTAAAGCCGTATTAAACGGATTATCTTTTCGCGTAATTATTATTTAGGCTTCGTTCGTTTATTACAAGATGCGCATTTTGATTAATTAAGAAAAAACGTAGTATATAAGCTATAAGCGAGCAAGTCTTAAGTATGCTAAGGTAAGGCGCGAAAGGAGGATCCTTTCGTTCCGAAAGGCACATAAGATACGTTAATGCAGTTGCCGTTAGGCACCTGTCGAAATGTATTGGGTCTTGGCCAGGTTCGAGCCAGCTGTTTCGTGGGACGTCGACATCATCTTGTCGATCACTTTGATAAATATCAGGCTCCCAAGGCAAAACAGCACCGCGCTAACCCAAACTATCAACACCCCCATTCACACTTCCCAGGCCATCAGGACCCTGTAATCCCCACCGCAATGCACCCACGGCGGTAGGGCCAATAAATACAGAGGACGCCATTAAATCAGTGCGACATTAAAACGATTCTTTTTGATGTCCCCATATTCCATAGTTATATTTGTTCATGTCTTTGATTGATGAATGAAGCGTTGACTGCCCTACCTACCTAAAAACATAATTCGTTCCTGACCGCTTGCGCCTACTGAGTTTCTTAAGAGGCGTGGAACCTCAGGCTGTTACAACTTATTTTCCTTTAGGCGTGCCAGATTCAAACTGTAAGCCCCACTCGCTAACCCACCGTCGCCATTATGTCGGACATGACGTCAGGGGAACACATAGACTGGGAAGATTGGGACCGGTTTGATGAAAATCATTTTGGTCCGCGTGAGGATTATTCGAAGATGGTTCTCCTTAAAGTTGAGTTTCAATATCTTTGATTACTGCTTTCAAGTAGCAGCAGAGAGCTAATGTCGTTCCGGCCATGATAGGACGACAACGAAGTGATCGAGAACACGCGCAGGAGAGTCATACATATTGAACCCACAACCCGCAGGTATTGGCAAGACAGAGATCGCCAACAGCTGGACTGGAACCTCGAGGACTTGCGCGTCGAAGACGAGAATTTCGAAGTCTGGGGTTGCCAATACTGGTGTAGCCACCAAGACTGGGGTCGCCACCAAGACTGGGGTCGCCACCAAGACTGGGGTCGCCACCAAGACTGGGGTCGCCAACAGTGGCCGGATTTATCTCACGAATGCCCTACATGCGAGCGCTGTAGCAAGATTCCCATTGGCAAGTTACTCCGATCCTCGAATGAATCGCATAGACTCTGCGATGACCTTGCTCAGTTAAGAGAGACGGCCAACGATTGCGAGCTGTGCGACATGATATCTTCGAGCCTTGAGCAATACTGCAGCTCCGAAACGGGGCCGGTTACGATTTTTGTGAAGCCAATGGAATCCCGGCGTACTACAAGGATGTTTGTATCCCTTGGTAGGTCTGGATATGACTCGCTATTATTCATTTACCGGTATACTACGGTGATTGATCTGACCAATGCCCAGGTCCAACGACTGGTGTTAGGAGTAAAACCGTGGAATTCTCGGTCCTACCGGAAATGCAGAGCACGCTCTACTCTTCTCTGCTCTATGAATGGCTTGGAACCTGCACCTGGAGACACAAACATGATTTCGAACTCAGACCACTTCCAACACGGGTGATTGATGTTGGCTTTCCTTGGGACGCGGATAAGTTGTCCATTCGAAAGACAGGGAGACGTGCATTCGGCAGGTACATTGCTCTTTCTCATCGGTGGGGACCCGGAGACAAAGTCTACCAGACCACGACACGCGACAAATCGGAACGTGAGTTGTTATTTCAGAATCTTCCCAAAACATTTCAGGATGCGGTCATTGTGACACGAATTCTTGGCGTGCAATACCTCTGGATCGATTCGCTTTGCATAGTTCAGGACTCGAAAGAGAAGGAAACCGAGATGGGGAGGATGGAGAGCGTGTTTGCTTCCGCCGTCTGTACCATTGCTGCCACCTCTGCCACGAGCTGCAGTGATGGTTTTCTTCGTCGATCAGGTGTCAAACTCTCGGACGAAAGCGGGGGTCCTTTGATGTCTGTATATGTCACAAACCGGGAAAGCAATTTCCAGGGGGACGTGGAGCAAGCAGACCTGAATCAGCGGGGATGGGTATTGCAAGAGAGAGCTCTCTCACGTCGGATCATTCATTTCGCTGCTGCCCAGACATACTGGGAGTGTGGGACTGCGATTTGGTGCGAGACTATTGGAGAGGATGACCGGTGAGTCTCAACGGTCACTTTAGTCTCGCATTCTTATGGTTATGGATTGTACACTAACTCCTTGGTCCCACTGGAATATTTAGAAACAGACCGGGTGCACTATCAAGTTCTGAATTTCCGCAATTTGACGACTCCACTACGGCAAAAGAGCCAAAACTGGTACAGGACATTTTCAGAGACTATTCACAGCTCCAACTTACCAACCAATCGGACAAGCCTTGGGCAATCGCTGGGTTAGAATATCGGCTGGCAACTCGCTATGGTACACTCAGCGTGTATGGCGTCTTCCGCAAATTTTTTGGCGAAACCCTGCTCTGGCAACGCGCCGGATATAGATTAGAGCCGATCCCCGATTTGGAGAACAAGGTGCCAACGTGGTCCTGGATGGCGTATAAAGGGGAGATCTGCTACCAGTCCGTCCCTCTGGATAGCTTGTGCCGGAAATGCCGTTTCAAATTCAGATTTGCAGAGAGGTGTGCTCTGGTCGCCCCTCTGAGACGTATTCGACGCTGTCGCCTCGAGCTATGTGGAGATAAAAACCACAGAATCACAGAAACGGATAAGAGCATCAGCTGGATCAGATACGATGATGCTAGACGTGAGGAGAAGACGGAGCATCTCGAATATACTGCTATCTTGGAGCGTCCTTGCGGCTTGACATACGTTTTGTTTGTTGAGCGAGGGAAAGACCAGATGTATCGCAGGATTGGTGTGGGTGCTGTCGAAGGCGAACACGCACAGCCCGAGATAGATGATGTGTTGGTTATCTAAGGCTTTCCATTCGCTATGGGTAGCTTGTTGACTCTTCCTCATAGTGCAGTGCAATCGGGGAGAGGGCGCGGAAGAACCTTTCGTCTCTTCGTTCCTCCAGGCATGACCGGTCCCTACGGAGCCGCCAACGCCTTCCGGAACGGATTAACGGCTCGGTACAGGGGTTGGAAGACATGTGACGTTAGGCGACCCCATGGTTGGGAGTTGGTGTTTGAGCTTCAACGCACCCACCCTTGGTCTCACACCCAAGCGTAATTTCTAACCCGTCACTTAGATTGAATTCAATATTGAGTCCATGGTACCTATAGATTACTTGAAGTGGGACAACATAGACACGGATTCCGAGCCAGACATGTTGTCTCCGCAGGCGCCTGCGCCTAAAGCAAGCCTGCCACCTGTTCCAGTCTCCCCGCACTCGTCTGCATCCACTTTGACGGCTACATACAGCGCTTTAGAGCCCATCCAAGCCGTTACCGCCCGGTACGAGGTTGAGAAAATCAAATCTCTGCCTTGGTCCGCCACCACAATCCTTGCAGATTATCCCGTTTTCTCGCAGGCCGTTCCTCCCGTCCCAGGGCTTATCGAGGTCCCTCCGGTCCTTTACCGCATAGTTACTCGGTCCGCGAACCATGCCGACCTCGATAACCAGATCGCTACGTACCTTAACATCAACGCCGACTCCGGTTTCGCGCCCCCGGCGTGGCGGTTATATGTCGGTACCATCGTCGTCGCACGCAGGGACAGGAAGCCGTTGCTACCGCACTATCTTAAGGGTATGTGGATATACTGCGATCAAATTTTGGACCTTTTCGGCAAAGGAGAAGGTGCACCGAGTTAGCTATATAATCGGTAGGCATTCGAAAAGTGGTGAGGAAGTTATTGCAAAAATCAAAAGGAGTTTCGGCCCGGAAAAGGAGGGGAGGATAATCTAGATAATTAACCAGCGGTAAAGTCGCCCTATTAGATATATAGTTTTGCTTCGTATATTATAAATAACTAAAAGTTATATCTCCCCGTCGACGGATTTTGTAAATAATATCTTATACTATTTTATATAAACCTTTATCAAGTTATAAATAACCGTCTTAGTTATATTATTAAATTCGTTAATTTTTATATAATAAATATTATAATCTGGTATAATTTATTGCCGATAAAATTATAATATCGTATAAATTAAAAAGTTTAATACTTTATAACATCTTATAACGTACTATATAAGTAAACGGGCTAACTTTTATTAATATTTTAACGTTTTAATTTTAATTATAAATTTCTTAACGTTAATAATATAAAACGGCTTATAAAAAACTAGAATAAACTTAACTATTTAAGTTAAAAACGAAACTCGAAGTTTAACTTTAAAAAGTTATATTTTATATATAACGTTCCCGAATTTACTTTTAAAGACCCGATATTATAATTAATACGCCCGAACCGATAATACCCTGAATATGCGAAAATTAACGTTAAGTGAAAAAGTTTTATTATTAACCGTATTCTTACCTTAAATACGTAAACGTTTTTTATCCGCCTTTAATATATTAAAAATATAATAAATTTATTGCTTATTTAAAATATTATAATAGGTATTAAAAGTAATTAAATATTTAACTTTTTTAAACGGTAAAAAAACTTAAAATATACTTAAATCGAAAAATAAATTATTAAAAGGTTTTATCCGAAAATTTAAAAATTTAAATAAACCTAATAAAAAAAATTTATAACGTGAAACTACCGCATCGCCGCAGCAAGCATAATATGCTCTCGTTTTAATAGCGTTATAATTGCAATTATAATTCTAAGCTTTTTTAAGCTTTTTTAACCTTAAAATAACGTTCTTAAGGTTTAATAGCCGAACGAATTCCTAATGTTACTGGGGCCTAAGTAATTTAATAAAGCCATTTGCAATTATCGTTTTAATAAACGTTTATTCGATTTTGCTTTTTTTATTACGTAGGTTCCGCGGGCCCAGTAATTATAAACGTTAACATGCTTTAATTTTATAACTAAACGCATAATTCCTTTTATAACTAGCCGTATCGTCTATTTATTTTCCACGTAGATAATAAAGTTTTCGCCTAGCTTTATACTTATAGCCCTGGAAAACCTTTTTATAAAATAAGGTTTTCTTAACGGTTTGCAAAAAAGTTAACAACTTAATTTCCGTACTTAAAGTAATAATTATATCCTGCTTATTAATTATCTATACGATAAGGCTACCGAAAAGTAATATTACGAATTCTTAGGAGTTTTTTTAATTATAGTTATTTGTAAATAACGTATTATTTGTATATAAAAACCAACGGACATTAAAATCTTCGTTACTACCGAACTCCAAAATTAATTTACGTATATAATAAACATAAAGAATAACTTTAACTCTGTAAAACTAAAAAACGTATATAAATTAAACGGAAAAGGCTTCTAAGATAACGGTAAGGTTAATAATATTATATAGTACCTAGGCTTTACCGGAGTTAAGATAAACAATATTAATATATAAGGTTATTATAATTTATAAAATTAATATAACGCTTTAACGGCAATATATAACTGCTTAATTACTTTACCGAAATATATATATTATTAAATTAACGCTTATAACAAATTATCCTTAACCTGGTTTTATTATTTTGTAATTAAATAACTACTCCGAAATATCCGGATTCGTTATTTTTATTACTATTCTTAAAATAACACCACTTTTAATTGTTATAATCACTTTTGCAACCCGGAAACGGTTTAATATACGTAACCCCTCTAATTTTGGTATAATTAACCCGAAAACAATAATAACGAATTCCTTTTATAATATAATTAAAACATATATTATCCGCTAATTTGTTATTATTATGGCATCTATCGTAAGGATGTATATTACCGTATTACCTATTATACAAGTACTAATTGTACGGGTTATCTTTATTGCTTTACGTAATACGGTATCGTATAGCTATATAATTATCGAAAAAATTATTATTTAAATAAAATTTTTTATCGTTTATATTAATAAATTACCTCTTTGTAAATATAAGCGTTATTCGTTTCCTTATAATTTAACTTAAAACAGGGTTATTTCCGATAAAATTTCTTAAATTATTAATTATTATTTATCCGTAATTTTATTATCCTTAACGGGTTAAAAGCTATACCCGGTTTATATTTTTATTTTTATCGGTAAATTAATACGTTATATTAATTTTAATAATATATAAATATTAAATATGTACTTACCTTAAGATTTTTTTCCTTATTTTTAACCCGAATTTATCCGTTTCGGCGTTATTAACAAAACGGTAATTTTGGGGTTAATAATAATTCTATATATTTAACGTTAAAATTGTTATTAATAATAAGTATTAATATATAATTAATTTAATTAATTTATTAAGTTAAATTAAAAAGGTAAGTAAAATAATATAATATACTTTATACAGCATTTAAACCGTTTGTATTTTCGGGATTATATAAACTAAATTAACTTTATATAACGTTAACGGAATTTAAGTAATATATTATATCGTTAATAAAGGGCGATAATAATAATAAATATAAAGATAAATAAAATAATTATTTACCGGTATTAATATTTACGGCTTTATATTCTGTAAAAATACGTAAATTACTTAACGTAACGGCACTGGATTTTGTTATAGTAAACATAATAATTAATTAAATATATTAATTATATTAACGGAATATTAAAAATATAATAATTTATTTTTAACCGTACCGGCATTATTTTGCTTAATACTGTAGGTTTATAAAAACGTTTTATTTATTATAGTACGGCTTACGATATTATTATAAGCAAACTTATTTAGCGAAATAGGAATTACGATATTGCCATTTGCTTTATTAGGTATTTGGAATACGTAAGGTTTAGGTTTTACTTGTAAGTCTTTAAGCCGATAAAGTTACGGGTAATTTACGGCTTATAATATTATTATTAATTATCGTATTTATGTTTTAATAATAATAGGGGTAAGAGATCCTGTTTACCTTTTATATTATCGATAACGGCCGGCGTTTTTATGTTAATTTGACTGGAGGTACTAATTAAGTTTATATCCGAAATTAATAAATAATTAAATATATACATATTTATTAAACCGAAAAATATAGAAAAGGTATTATATATTTTACTTTTACTTTAGCATATTTTTTGTCGTAAGGTTAATAATTTCGCAGTTTAAGCAGATTTAAAATTATATTAAGCCTATATAAAAAAATAGAAATTTAAAATAAGTATTTACGTATTATTTAAGTAATACCGGAAGATAAATTTACTTTAGTAACTGTTTATAATGTTATAATCTGGGTTATTTTTATTTTTATTACCTTAAGGATATAAATATATAGACGTACTTTTTTAAAACTCGTATAACGAACTATTATCATTTTTTGCTATAATAGTACCGTATTTAAATATGTTATAATAATAATAATAATAAATAATAATACGGCGTTAATAAATATTAATATAATATAATTATATAATAGGCAAATATATAATAATAAGTATTACGTAATAGAAAGAAATAAACGTTTAATAAAATATATAATAGGAAAATATAAATATTATTAACAAATAGTGCAGATATAATAAGGAATTCGTATGCGTATGACGAAAAAAAAACGATGGGAGCAGTTATTATTAGTAACGAAAAAAGGAGATTAATAAGTTAAAAATGTTTTAATATATACAGGTGAAAAAAAGGTGTATATATGTAGCTAAGTTTGATATATAGAAAATAAAAGGTGCAAATCGCGTTTACCTTAAGTTAGTAATTTTTATTTATATAACCTTATTTGTAAAATAAATTTAAACTTATATATATTATATATACTCGTTATTACGTTAAATTTCTTAATATATTTTTGATAGTATTTTTAAATTTTTAAAAATAAAAAATTTAACGTTATTCCACTTTTTATTAACATTTTCCTACCGCCTATTAAAAATGTTAAAAGGATAACGTTTACGTAAGTTTATCAAGTTTACCGGCGCCTCTAGATTCCTATTAAAGTTTGGCTTGATATTATAAAGTTCGTATTATTAGATTTAGGTTTTATAGACTTTTTATGCAGAAAAGGTGTAATTTAAAGAATAAAAATTATTATCCTTAATATCTTTTATATTTATAACGGGGATATTTTGCTAATACGGATTAAATATAAATCGTTTTTTACCTTAATAAAAAGATTCCGAATTTATGTTACGTAAATTTTTAATATATTTTTATATCTGGTACGATTTTTTACTAGCCCGTTAAGATATTTTCCAATAGTTACGAAAATATTTATATTATTATTAAATATAAGATATTGCCGGTAGGGAGTTATAAGGTAAGGTAATAACCTTAAGCCAATTTATCGGCTAAAACAAAATTAAGGGATTTTAAATTAACCCGATATATTATAATCGGTTTATAGTATGTTGTTAATATTAATATATTATTGGATAAATATTTGGTAAATTTTTTAACGTAAGGGCTATATATTTTAGTATATTTTCTAACTGTTTCTGGTATTCGTAACCCAGGTTTAATTATCGGCTTTTTGCTTATTTAAATAACGTATTTCCGTCGGTATTATTATTTGCTTAGGTTTTTCGTTTATAATTCTTTGGTTTCTTTCCGTTTGTATTACCTCCTTAATTACGCCGGTAATTTCGGCCTGTACTTTAAGCGTTACGCCAGTAACTTTTTATTTAAATTATCGAATAATTCGTTGCTAGGTTATATTATAACTTTTCGGAATCCGAATTTAAAGCGTAAAGTAAATATTTGTTTTCGTTTAAAAAGCGCGTTTGTAATAAAGTAATACCGGTTCGTTATTATCGTTATTATTATTATTGGAATACTAGTTTTTTGTGGAAAATATTTTTATTACCTTTTTCTTTGGTTTAGCCTTAAGTTTTACCAATACCTAGTTAATACGTTAATTATTAAAATAATTATAATTAAAATTAAAAAAGTAATAACGGTTTTTTTAATTATAAAAACGATTAACGTAAGTTATTTATATAATATGTAACTAGTTATTATTCGATAATACGATATAGCCCTTAAAGGGCCTTTAGTAATAATTGTATTCCGGTTCGGCTTTTTTTCCGGTAAGATATATTACCAAAGCGATAAGGTTATAAATATATTTGTTATTAAATTTTTTACTCCGAAACTTTTTATTTTACGCAATATTTCGAATTTGCGATAATTTTATAAATATAGGGAATGTTAGGAAATATTACTTAATTTTTTTTTTTAGGATATTTTTAATAGTAATCTTTAATACGTTAACTTTTATATACCGCTATATTTGCTTTAATAACTTTTTACTTCGATAAAAAGAACGATAAGATTTAAAATTAAAGGCGGCTATTTACGTATATAGTTAGGCCGTTTTATTATTGTTACAGTTTTCGTTATTTCCGTTTTTATAGCTAGCGATATACAGTAATAAAAAGATAACTTTGTTTTAAAGCCGGTTATACCAAGTTATAATAAAAACTTATTATAACGGAATTCGGCAAATTTGTTAGGCCAGGTACTAACGTTATTATAAAAATATTTCGCGTTATGTTATATTTTTAAATACCTTTCCGGGTGGAAAAAATGTAATAAAAAACCTATATTTTATAGATTATTTTCTGTTCCGGAGAACTGTAAATTACTGGGGTATATTTTCTTTTTTTATTATATCGGCTTTCGTAATAATTTTTATTATTCGATTAATTGCTTTTGCTTTTTAAATTATTTTAAAATAAATAGAATTTTTTAAATTGTAATTTATCGGCAAAGCTTATATAATAATCGCTTTCGGGTATTAGATATAAAAGTATATTAAGTTTTTTATTACTTTTATAAAATAATTATTTTTTTTTTATTAGGCGAAAAAAATATTCCGGGTAAGTTATAAAATAAAAGGTTAAAAAAATCGAACTTTTTTATCTCGAACGTAATAATATTTAAAAAGAATTAAGTTTTTGTTTAATTAACGGCGAAAGTTAATTTTGTTTTTTTCGTAATAATGCTTTCGTCGGGCGCGTAAAGTTTATGGTTACGATTAGGATTTAAGATTATAATTTAAACCTAACGAAAAATATTTCCAACCCCAGTTTAACTATATATGGTTTTAAAGTTTTTGGCGTTCCGGTTTAACTTTTGAACTTATAGCGGGAATAAGTTACGATTTGTTATATCGGTTATTTTAATTTTACCTTAAGGCTGGTAGTTATAATCCAGCTGGAAAAAAACTATATAGGATTATTAGGAGTTATTGCTTGAACTTATTTTAATATAAATAAGGTTGCGTTTATATATATTATTATTTCTAAGCAGATTTAACCTAGTAAGGCCGGATATTAATTATAACAGGCGTTAATAAATATTTAAAGTTAGGTTAAAACTAAAAGGTAAATTTATTTATATTAGATTTACCGGCGTATTAGTTATCAACAAAAATAAGTTTTGGTAACGTAATTACGTATTAAATATTAAGCTTCTTATTTTTAGCTTTAAGTTAACTAAGTTTTTTAACGGTATTTTCGTTTTTTTCTATTAATTTGTCGATAGCGTTACGGTTTATTTAACGTAATTTGCGTTATTAATTAAATTCGAAATTTTTCGGGTATTTGTTTATTAACCGCCTAATACCTAATCCGTTTTACGAATTACGGGGATAAATAAGCGTTTTTAATTAAAAAAGGCCGAATAAAACGTAATTCCGATTATAAAATTAAAAACTTTAATATTTTAATATTAATATTATTATAAATAATATATACGTAATGTAACGTTTATAATAAGCCTATTTTCCAGAATATAAATAATATCAGGTAATACCTTAATAACGTTATCGGTATTTACGGCAAATTTTACCTTATCCGTGTTTAAAATTTTTAAATATATTTTTCCTTTTACGATAAAAACGATACGTATTTTGCCCCGGCGTTAACGTTACGGTCCGATAGCGGAAATAAGAATTAACGGTATTATTACGTTTAAAACTAATAAGTTGGGTATTAAGGTTTGGTTGCTTTTAATGTTAACGGCAGAAATAGGTATTTGTTGGGCGATGGTACTTGATGCCGATAAGCCGAATAACGAGATTTAACTGAAATTGTTACTTTACGAATTAAAATAAATCTTTTAACGTTTAAACCGGACCTTGTATACCGCTATACCGCTATTTGTTTTTACGTTTTTAATTTTTTCCAGTTTTTTTTTATTAATCGTAATTTGTTTTTTTATCGAAAAAGTCGGGAAGTATAAGCTATTCGGTTTGTTTACCGTTATTAAAGTTTTGGTCCGTAGTTGTTTAAAGTTATATATAACCGAAATAAGTAAAAAATCCGGGTTTTACTTTTAAACGTAATTACGGTATTATTACGTCGAATAATTCGGGATACGGATAAAAAGTTGTTTTCGGTTTTATAAGGTTTTTATTGCCGGAGTAAAATTAAACGCTTTAATCGAGCCTTTTAATACGAATTATATAAACCGCTTAATGGCGGTAATAAATAATAATGCTTTTCGTTCCGTTTTTAAAGTATTAGTTAATTATTTCGAGATAGCTTTATTAATATAGCTTTGTAAGGATTATACCGTATTAGTGTAACATTTGTTATTAAGGGCAAAATTCCCTTATTATTTCTGTCGCTTTTTAATTAGGTAGCAAAATATATTACAGTTATTTCGCTAAAGGATTTCGTTTTTGGTTTAACTTATTTTTAAGGGTCTCCCGGGATAAAAGTTTTTTCCGGTAGGCTTTATATTAACCGTTCGTAATACTGGAAATCGATCGTTTTTTTAAAAATAAGCGGCTTATTTAAAATTTATAGGATTAGCAATTTTTATACCGGAACGGCCGTATCGGGTTTTCGTTAATTACGGATAAAAGAAAAATTTATTCCGTAAAAATTACCGTATTCTTTATAATAACAGTTGGCATAATATTATATTCCGTAACGTATATTACTAAGGGTATCGGGGTGTATAACGGTATATTTCTTAAAAGGCCCTTTTTTATATAAATATTTAAAATAAGGGTATAATGCCGAAACCGGTTTTAATTATTAACTTATAATACTTTTAATACCGAACTTTTGTTTTAAAAAATTAATCTGCCGTTCCTTAATAACGCGAAATAAGTTACCGTTTATAACCGTAATATAATAGCTTTATATAAATACAATAACTTAAATTTCGTTCCCGAATTGGTTTTTATTAAAATACGGTAAAATGTTAATTATAACGTACCGTTTTTCCTTAGTTTATCCGTTTAATAAATTACGGGCGACGTTACGAATCGGAATTAATAAAAGTTACGTTACGTTAAAGCAATACAGAGCGTATATTTTTGTTAAATAGTCCAGCTTTTTCTGTTTGTATCGGTTCGAATAAGCCTTATTTAAGATAAATAATAAATAAGTTTTAAAGTTATAAAAAATTATAAAGCAACCTTGCTTAGGACGTCTTTTTTAAAACCGGGAACTTTTTTATATACGCCAGTATCCTATTAAAAATTACCCATTTCTGGAGGTTTCGGAAAGATTCTTAAAAAACGCTTTTAACTGCTTTACCTAAAAACGTTATCGTTTTCTTTAGGTAAAATAATATGGGTACCTCTTATATCTAAATAACGTTACGGCGCCGGGAAAATCCTTAAAGCTAAAGTATCCCAATATATTTTCAAAAAGGTAATTAAACTAATTAGCCAAACTAATAATTAAAAAAGGTATATTTAGAAAAAAAGGAAAAAAGTAATAAATTATCCGGGATAACCCGATTAAAAGGGGAAAGTTATTTTTAAAACTAGCTTTTCGATTTAAGGGTTTTTCGGATAAACCGAAACCTAATATTATAAATTCGGGCCTTAAATTTTACAAAATATAATTTTATTTAAATGTACCGGCCCCGGCTGGTTTTCTTACGGATACCTATATTAACATAACTAATTACTTCGAAAAAAATAAATCGTTAATATTACGAATTCGTAACGTATTTTAACTTAAGGTCGATAAGGTACGGGAAATGAATAAACCGAAACCCCCAAGTTGCTAACGTCGGGATAATAACGAAATCCGTTTATTTGCTTACTGAATTTGTTAAAATTATTTCTGGCTAAACGTTTTGGCGTAAAACAAACCCGGTTAAACATTTTAGGCGAAGTTTTCGTTAAACCTTTGTAAATAATCGCCTTAACTATTTTTGTTATTTGGCTTTTCCTTTTTAATAACCTTTTTAACGGAATTTCGCGTTATTTCTTAGTAGGAGTTTTTTTAATGTTGTTATCATTTGCAAACGTATTTTGTTTATGGTACAGGCGAACTTAATTTTGGATTTTGCAAAACCGGGATTATTCGTAATTTATTTACTTTGTATATAAGCACCTTCTAATATATATACAAAAACGTACAAAAAGCGCTAAGAAATACTGCTTACTTTATGCCGTTATTAAGGCCCTATAGAAGGCGGTGCCGGCAAGGTGCTAGCGTATACGCGCTCGTAGTTACGGCTGTTCCGAAAAGGAAGATAACGTAAAAAATATTTGGGTTAGTAATTATGTAATTACTGGCCAGATCTGGTTTAAGACAATAAGAATATATTTAAGGGAAATTTTTCCTTATAATATCCTAGCTTATTCGGATAATATGTACTGTTCGATCGGATATTATTTACTATCCTTTTTATTAAATATAATAAAATATCTAAGTTATTTTATAATTATTAAGTCGTTATTATCCTCCTTATTATATATACCTTTTTCCATCCTGCCGTTTAGGATAATTACGTCGTCGTTTAAGACAATTACGTTATTATTTCCTATAACTGCTAAAAAAAACCCTGGGGGGAGGGGGGGCATTAAACGTTTCCGATTTATTTCTTAATTAAAAGTATTGCGAATTTGTAATTCTGCGGGAAAGTTATTAACGTTTGTAATTTCTTAAGGATAAGCTTATAAATAAAATCTTTTAGGCTCGTTTAATAACCCTAAAGAATGTAGGATATGGGGATAAAATTAACGTATTATCGTTACTTATAAAAGGAAAATAATATAGGTTGCTTTAATAGAAAAATCTTAATCGTACCGGTAGGATATAAGTAAGCTAAAGGCGAATAAGATAATATTAAGTAAAAGGATAACGGCGTAAATTGCTTTTATAAAACGATCGTAATTGTACCGGCAGGATATAGGTAAAGTAAAGGCGAACGAATATAAGGTATTATTATAAAGGGTAAAGGTAAGTTAAATTCGTACCGGTAAGATATAGGCGAGTTAAAAGCGATTAGGTATAAGGTATTGTTATAAAGGGTAAAAATAAGCTAAAATTATGCCGGTAGGATATAGGTAAGTTAAAGGCGTTTAGGTATAAGGTATTGTTATAAAGGGTAAAGGTAAGTTAAAGTTGTACCGGTAGGATATAGGTAAAATAAAGGCGAATAAGTATAAGGTATTATTATAAAGGGTAAAGGTAAATTAAAGTTATACCGGTAGGATATAAGTAAAGTAAAAGCGAACGGGTATAAGGTATTACTATAAAGAATAAAGGTAAGTTAAAGTTGTACCGGTAGAATATAAATAAGATAAAGGTAATTAGGTATAAAATATTATTATAAAGAATAAAAATAAGTTAAAGTTATGCCGGTAAGATATAGGTAAGTTAAAGGCGCTTAGGTATAAGGTATTGTTATAAAGGGTAAAGGTAAGTTAAAGTCGTACCGGTAAAATATAGGCGAATTAAAGGTGAACGAAATGATATTAAGTAAAAGGAAAACGGCATAAGTTGTTTTTATAAAGCGATTATAGTTGTACCGGTAGGATATAAATAAGATAAAGGCGAACGAATATAAGGTATTACTATAAAAAGTAAAAGTAAATTAAAATCGTATTATTAGAATATAGGTAAGGTAAAAGCGAACAGGTATAAGGTATTAATATAAAGGATATTAAATAAAAAGAAAATAATGTAAGTTATTTTTATAAAAAGAACTTAATTATATTGGTAGGATATAGGTAAGGTAAAGGCGAACAGGTATAAGGTATTATTATAAAGGGTAAAGGTAAGTTAAAGTTGTACCGGTAGGATATAAATAAGGTAAAGGCAAACGAATATAAAGTATTATTATAAAGGGTAAAGGTAAGTTAAATTTATACCGGTAGGATATAAGCGAACTAAAGGCGATTAAATATAAGGTATTATTATAAAGGGTAAAAATAAGTTAAAGTTATACCGGCAGGATATAAGTAAGGTAAAGGCGATTAGGTATAAGGTATTAATATGGAGGATATTAAATAAGAGGAAAATAACGTAAGTTGTTTTTATAAAAAGAATTTAATCGTACCGGTAAAATATAAGTAAGGTAAAGGCGAATAGGTATAAGGTATTATTATAAAAGGTAAAGGTAAATTAAAGTTATACCGGTAGGATATAGGTAAGGTAAAGGCGAACGGGTATAAGGCGTTATTATGGAGGATATTAAATAAAAGGAAAATAACGTAAGCTGCTTTTAAAAATAAATTTTATTCGTATTTGTAAGATATAAGTAAGTTAAAGGTAAACAAATAAAGGATAACGTTAAAAAGAATATTAATTATGTTATAATTAAGCTAATTAAAAAAAAGGTTATATAAAGTATAAAAAGGAATAATGGTCTAACTAGATTTAAGCTTTAATATATACTAAGAAGCTGTAGCTAAGAAGTTTTAAAGTTTTTTATATAACGTAAACTTACCGGGATAGCCTTTTTCCGGGTGTATTTATATAGCTTTAAACCTTATTAACTAATAACATTTCCCGTTTTTTGCGATAGATTATAATTATACGGGTAGAATTTAACTAAGTTTAAAGCGAACGAATTAAAAATAACGTTATAGATAATATTATACGGGAGGAATTGGCAATAATAGAATCTATTCCCTTTTTAATTTAATATAGGTTTAATTTTAGTAATATTATAACCTGTGATGTTAATAAAAAAGATTTTTACCAGGATGGTTTCGAAGCTTTCGGCTTTTAACGCTAGTTCGAAGCGGTAAAGAACTTTTTCCTTTAATTTTTATTATTAAAAAAAGTTAATATTTTCGAAATAAAAGGCGTATAGCCGAACGAATTATGTAATTATAATTTTAGACGGATTTTTAAGAAATATCGCTTTACATTTTATAAAGCCTTAATAACTTGGAATTTATTTTTAAAGTTTTTAAGTTTTAATTAGTAAAGTTTAGCTATAGAAATTAACCGATAGAAATAATAAATAATGTTAAAATACTAATTACGGAGCTAATATAAAATGGCCGTTTAATAATAAACGGCCCCGAACTATGCCGTTATAATTACGTAAATTAGTAGCAAGTATACCTAAGTAGTTAATAATAAATAATTTTCTTAACAGTTAGAAGATAAATACCGAAAGTTACGTAGATAATACATTTCTTACCTCCTTATAATATTGCTTTATTATTTCCTTATTTAAGTTGTTCAGTTTTTTAATAGCTGGTTTTATTTTAAACGGCAGTTTTATATTTAACTAATACTTTTTATCGATAGGTAAAAAAAGGTGGAAACCGTTAAGATTAATAAGCCTGGATAGTTGGATATATATACTTATAAAATTGGCATATTTTTTAAAGGCGTAAATAAAGGTTAAACTAAGGAAAACCTTTAGCAATATTTTCCTCTGCAATTTATATTCTATAATTGCAAACGTTAGCGTTAATAGAAACCTACGGCGGTTAAAAAGTTTCGTTTATAATCCGTTTTTTTTTACGTTTAAGGCATATATCGTATTTGGGAAAAAAAGTAGGATGCCTGGGGGAAAGCTTAAGACTTGAACGTTTTTCGTATCCGAGGAAAAAAGTAATAGTATTTTTAGTGGTTAAATTATTAAAAAAACGTTAGAAAATAATTTGTATACGTAATTTATTAAATTTGGAACAAATCCTTCCGTAATATACTTTATACCGTTAACTATCTTTAACCTTTAATAAATATTTTTTGTAATCGTAACCGGTATATTTCTTATAAAAACAAAATATACCGGAACCTTTATAAAGGAATTATCCATAATCTTAAATGTTACTTAAATAATAAATTAACGTTTTATATTAAATTTATATTTAGGATTATAATATAAAAAGAAAATGTAAATATTTTAATTGCGTTTTTTTGCGAAGGCTAATATAACTTAAAAATTAATTAAATACCTTATCGAATTTAAAAAAATAATCGCCTTAATATTTTCGGTTAACTTAATTTTACCTAATTTTAATACCTTACTATTTAAAATCTAGAAATATTATTTTATTTATTTTTTATGTTACAGTAAATAAAGGATATCTTTATATATAAAATCCGTCGTTTTTATTTGTTAATCGAAAATAATAACTTTTCGAAATTTTAACTACAATTAATAACCGAAATATTAATTATTATATTTATTAAATTTAAATATTATACCCGTTATTTCGTAATCCTTTTACGTTATAAACTTTTTTGGATATAACATTAAATAGGCTATAACAAAGTTGAACTAGAAAAAATCGCCGTATAATATAATAATCGGGATACCTCCGAAATCGTTATTATAACGATTTATTACTTTCCGTAACCTTATATATAAGCGGTAAAAATTAACGTTTTTTATTATGCTATATTTTTTAAACATAAAAACGTCGGTTTTTTACCATTATTACGCCAGGCGTTAATTTATCTTTTTCCGGTATAAATTATTATTACCTTTTATAATACCCAGGTTAATAGCCGAATAAATCGTAATACTGTTAATTTTAACCTTAGCTGATTCTAAAGTTGCCGTTAACCTAAGTTTTTTGCATAGCTTTTTACGTTTAAAAACTTAAGATAAGGTTTTAATAACTTAATTCTTATTTATTCCTCCTTCGTTTCTTAAGTAAAAAAAAAATTAAGGCGGGCCGCCGGATATAATAACGTCGTTATTTCCAGTATTAATAACATTAACTTCGTTTTCGGCTTTAACTTTATTTATTTTATTTATATAACGGAAAATAATATTAAATATAACGAATTATTTCTCGTTTAAATAAAAAACTTCCCGTAATATTACGCTTAAATCCGCCTATATAATACCTAAATAATATTCGATAGATATTATAATTAATTAAAACGCGTAAATTCGTTACGAAGATTATAATATAGTTATTATTATTCGAAATTAAATAGGATTTTTATTTATTCCGATTAAATTATTATTTTTTAAAAGGGTATATAATCGGGGGAACCGGTAACGTAAAAAGGTCCGTAAATTTTCGGCATAATTAAACGTAATACTATTCGTAAAGGATTAAATATCGTCTAGTTCGCCGGTAATCCGTTATAAAGCTATCTCGTTTAAATGCTTTAAATTAACTTTTTACTCCTTTACTTATAGCTTGATTAATTCGATAATATTTAAAAAAATGCCGTCATTTTCTAATTCGGAATGCAGTTGCTAATAATGTTGCAATTTTAGCGCGTAAAGAAAGCCGATAGCCTTTCTTAAGTTAAAAAGTTAAAAGATTTGAAAAATTTAACATATAAATAATTCGAAAATCGGGATACCTTTTTTAATCGTTTCGTTTAACGTATCTAAAATGCTTGTAAAAAAGGCCATTATATTTTTATAATCCGTAACTTCCTAGATATATTTATCTTTACGTTCGTTCTCTTTATTTTTCTTATCGTCTCCGTTTATTATAAGGTTTTAATTCGTACAAACGCCTTATAGTTTCGCATCTTTTATAGCATCTTCCCGCAATTTATAAAAAAAGTTAAAATTGTTATTATAATAACGTAGCCGTTTAAGAATTATATATTAGAATTTATCTTACAGCTGTAAAGGTATCTCGGTCCGGTTATAAATGAATTCTTCCTAAGGAACGAATAAGGCAAGGCGTATAATAGCAATCCGGGCGAAGATAACTAAATCTTCGAAATATAAAGGTAACTAGCCAGTTAATAACGGAACTTTAAAACGATTTTTAAATATTACGCGTTAGCAATAAGTACCTTAATATAATAAGTTATTAAATTTAGCATACCGCTATATTTATCTGTTTTCGCATAACTTTTTCATAATTTCGATTATAACGGTATAATTGTAAAAGTAAAAATACCGAAATTCAGAGTTACGTTATTAGTAAGCCTGGAAAATACTAGGCCTTATATTATTAATTAGATTTAATAAGATAAAATCGTTTGTATTGTCCTATTAACTACCGGGTGCATTAATAGCAAAGCATTATAAATAAGGCCATACCCGGCGGACTGCTTAATATATGGTATTGGTATATAATTAACGCTAGTCCGTTTCGGAGCAATAGTACATATCGTAACCGAGGAAATAATTGCAAACGTTAATGGAAAATAATTTTCGTTTAAAGAAAATCTTATTTAAAATACGTATTATTAAGCTGGTAATAATAACGTTAAGGTTCTTTAAGTTTAAGAAATCCGGGTTCTTTTTTATAAAGTCGAAATATATTATAAAAAAAACGAAACGTTAGTATATAGGAGATTTAAGCTTTATGGCGTAATTAATAACGTAATAAAATAAAGCGAACATCTTTATCTTTATATATATCAGGGAAAAGTCATGGTTATATTATAAAGCTGTAGTAATAACCTTATTTTAATAATTACAGCTGCGTAAGGTTTGCTAAATACGAAAAACGCCATCTTTATCGATATGTATTCTGGTAATTATCGGCCACGGCCACCCGAACCGACAATTTCCTTTCCTTTTACGGGATTTCCCTTTAATGCCGGTATATTTCCGATATGTATAATTACAGGAATAAAGTTAAACTACAGTTATAACTATTTGTGCTTTATCCTCTTATTCATACTTAAGGCGGTTAATATTCTTCTCCAGGTCGGAATTCGGCTCCAGATAACTATAATTAAATAAGCGTTATTTCGAAACGATCGAATTATAATTTTCCTGGAAATGCTTGTTTACCTAAGCAAAAAATTTCAAAAATTTAACAGGATTATCTTTAGCGCAAATATTTTCAAGTATATTCTCAGCGTTTATATTCCCCTTAAACTACAGGATGCCGTATAAATAAAAAGCACCTTTGCTATTAATTTTAACTGCTTCGAAATAATGCTTAACCGGATTAAACGTACCATTCTTCGAATTAACGCGGATGATTTCGTTAAAAAAGGTTTGCATATAGGTATAAAACTAACGTACGGAAGAAATAGGGTCCTGGTTAACTTCCTTAAGTATCTTGCGTGCCGTATAAGTTATGCGTAATTCTAGGCGTTTTAGTTAGCGTTCGTAATATTTAAAGCTGCGGTAACGTTTATTAAACTTAATACGGATTGGTAACGAAAAGTCATTAGGGTTAATAGTAAACCAGATAAGCAAAATGTTATACTGCAAGATTATAAACTTGATCTTATCTCTTTAATTTATTTTAAACTCGTTAGAAAACGGCTGCTGTTAACCGAAAATAATAATCTTTCGAAAAAGGTCGGATATTTAAGGATTATTAAATAATTTATGATTTCGTAGTTCCCGAGTTGCATTAAAAAGTTGTTCGTCGGTTAAGGATTTGTAAATATAACGGATTTACGGAAAGGAAGATTTTTTAACTCGGGCCTTGTTAATTCGAAAGCTATTATCTTGAATAATTCTGTTAAATACAAGGAAAAGAAAAATGGGATAAGTTCCTGTATAACCGCCATGTTAACGTAACTTAATAAAAGCTTACTTAAAGTTGTTAATAATAATATATTAATATTTGGTATTTAAACTTACGTTTAAAATTAAAATTCGTTTCTTTATGTAAATTTAATTTTTTTTATTGTTCGTTATTCGTAATAACTGGCTTACCTAATCCGTATAGTAAAACTTTAATAAAGGTTGAAATAAAATAATCGGGGTTTTATATATTAAGGAACCGATTTCCAAAACGAATTCGTATATACGGGCGGCTATTAATTGCATATTCTTAAATTATAAAATCTTTATTGTTTCGAAAGGAAAATTTAGTTCTAATAAATTTTTGAATAAATCGAATCCGTTCGATATTATTCGCCTAATTTTAATTAAATATAAAAAACCCGGACGAAGTAATTATAATAAATATATCCAGTTCCTTTTTAAAAACAGTAAAGTTATTAGGGTTAATAGTAAAACTTTTTATAAACGGAATGTTTAAAAGATTTCTGGTTTTTATAAAATAATATTAAATACGAATTTATAAAATAAAAAGGTATATTATTTAAATAATCGTTTAAATATATTTAGTTAATAATTATCTTAATCTTAGTTAAAACGTTAATTTAATTAGTATCGCTAATAAATTTATCGTTATATAATTCTTTTACTTAGAACGAATTTTGCTTTGTATTTGCAGTAAAACTAGCAAGTTGTTACGAACGCTGATTGCCGTCTTTGCTGTTAGCCGTTATGGTATATCTGGAACAAAAAGCCTATAAAATAAAGGGATTTTGCTTTACGGAGTTATAACCGTTATACGTATTAGCGTTACCGTTAAAGGTAAAGTTAATAATCCGATTATTAGGTTAAATATTTTTGCTAATATTTTATATATAACCGATGTTATTTATATTATTACCGTTATCGGTATTTAAAATATCGAAATCACTTAATATTTTTTGGTTAAATATTAAAGACGCCGATTTTTTGTTAGGTATATAACCTAAACGTTCCGCCTTTTCGTATTCGGCGTTAGGTATATAGGTAATATTGTTAATAAGGTAAAGCGGAAATATTTCTTTATTATCCTTTTATACGTTTTAAAAAAATTCGTTAATAAAAATATCGCGGTATAAATAATTATTAATTTTCAACTAAGAAAACGCCTTAATCATTATTATCTTACGAAGGTTTAAAAACGGTAAAAAATTATGTTCTTTAAGTTTATCAGCCCTATATTAAATTATATAAATCTTACCAAGAACGTTTTTAAAAAGGCGAAAAAGGATCTTAATAACTCCGTAAACGTCGTTACTAAATATAGTTATATAACTTGTAATTTTGCGGTATGCGGAATTAATAAAATAGTTAATTTCGGGATTAAGAAAAAACTTCGTAATCGAATTAAAAGCAATACTAATAGCAAAAAAACGTTTTTTTAGCGGACGGAAAATATCGATCTTTTCCGGCTAGTAATATTTACAAGGCGTTTATAGTATTGTAAAACGTACGTTTTTTGGAATTTAGCCTTTTTGTACCTGCTAATAATAAGTAATACAGATCCGTAATTTGGCGTTAAGTAATTTAGGAAAGTAATGATTACAGTTATAACAATAAAGTATATAATTTTAATTAATAAAGTATAAAGTCCGAAATTTATTAAATAAACGTTAAGGAAAGTCCTTTATTTACGGTATATTAACTAATTTCGATCTTATGTATTAAATAAGATAAAGTCGATATTAATTAAAAGGAAAAATGGTTTTTGTATAAGTACTTTTCCAAAAATTCGAAATTATCTAAGTTTTGCGCCATTTTAGAACCGGTTGGAAAAAATTCCGAATGGTAAAAATAACCTTATTGGTAATAAAATCGGTATTTACGTTTTAAATTAATATATAAACAGTTTTACCGGTATTACTTTCTAAAATTAAACGGCTCCGAAAAGGTAAATAGCCGTAAAAAGACGAAAGTGGTTTAATAAAAATCGGAATAAAAAAATAAACCGATATATTTAAAAATACGTCTTAAACGTTAAAGAAAGAACGGATATAGTAAAAAACGTCCCGAAAGGTTAATCGTTAAACTGCCATAATCGAAATTATTAAATATAATTAAGGCGTAAGGGAAAATAAGTTTGTTATAGCTGGATAAAACGTAAAAGATGGAAATAATTAAGTTAGTGGTTTATTAAAACGAAATTCTAACTAAATATAAGGTGTTAAAAATGGCCGGTAAGTTAGGTAAGTTAAAACGTTTCCAGGTAAACCGGTAATTGTTAATAAAAAGGATAAGAATATAATTAGATTATTGATAAATCTGGGACGGAATTATTGTATAGGAAATTTAATCGGTAATCGAAAATTATAATTATAAGCCGGGAAGTCGGAAACGCGTATTAGAAATCTAATCGGTAATCGAAGGTCATGATTACGGGCCGGAAAATCGGAAGTACGTATTAAAAATCTAATCGGTAATCGAAAATTATAATTACAGGCCGGAAAGTTAAAAGTACGAAAAGTTATAATAGGTAAAAAAAACTGCAAATATTTTGCAAATAACTACTAAGGCAAATAAGTTAATAAACAAAAGTAAAGTGAAAAATCTAAATTATATAAAAGTATAAATAATACCGTAACTAAAAAGGGGACAAATTAAAATAAAATATACCCACCTCTTTATGGATGTATAATATCGTCCGTATAAAACGGGATCTTATAAAACAAACAAGTTAATACAGCCTAAGCTGCCGGCGCAGCCCGGGGACTATATAGGAACATCCTTAAAATAAAGGAAGGGAAACCTTTAAAACTAGCCATGATTTTTATAACTTTTTAGGCATCTTTAGCAACCCTAACCAGAAGAAAAATAAGCATCTGGTAGCAATATTCGAAATCTTAACAAGTAGTACATTAGGTACTCTCGAACCATCATTTTATAAGCGGTACCGATAAATACTAATGCCGAACTTTCGCTTTTATACTGCATTATCCGTAAACTAAAAGGCGAAACCGTACCGTCGGCCTTATATAAGCCGATTTTTTACCAGCTGAACTAGGATTATATATCTTGGTAACTTTATATACTTCAAGGACCGAAACATACCGTTAACTACGGCTACTTTATCACTTCGCGTTAATAAAACAACCACCTGGAAGTTGGTAATTTAATTAAAAGGCTATTAAAATATAAACAGGTTAACTTTTATATTTACAATATTATTATGCCGGGCCCCTAATAACTAATAATATAAAAAACTTACCCTAAGTAAACTTATATAAAGCTGAACATATAAAGTAAGTAATTAAAAGATCAGGGGGTTTCCGATAAACGCTAAAACAGTACAGTGCTAAATACGGAGAAAAAGCTCCCGTTAACCGCCGCCGAACATTCCGTTCCCTACCTTTAAAATACCGTAACTACTGCTTTCGGAACGGGCGTACTTAATTTTTAATAGCGGATAACGGAATAAAGAAACCTTCCTTAAGGCAGCACGTTATAAACGGCCGTACCACTTAACAGCTTACTACGTTAATAACCTAATTATCTGATATGGTTTTATAAAGGCCGCTATATAAACGTAAATCTAAAACGTTACTTACTAAAATATAGTAATAACTATTTACGCGTCCTTTAGTCGTTATAGTAATAAGGTATTTTATATAACGTTAATTTAATTTATAAATTCAAGTAATAAAACTACGCTAAATTACCTCGGTTGCAAAAAGTTCCATAAAATTAAAAATAATATGTTGCAAAATTAACCGATTTTATAAAAAAACCTATAAAAATAAGATATAAACCAATTCCGAGGGAAGAAACAAACAAAGTACCTACTAGTTTGCAAAAAAAATGTCAGCTAATATTATAAAACGTTACGAATTTTGCAAAAATAAGAATAAAAAAGGTTACGATCAATATAAGCTTACGAATATAAGCTGGGTTAAAACTAACGATTATCCTAGGAAAACGTACAAGGAAAGGAAAATAAAATATATACAAGGAACCGCAGAAACCGGATATTAAACGGATAAAAGAATTAGGGATAAATATTAATATAAAAAAAAGGATAATATAAGTAAAAATATAAAAAGAATTTAAACTTTAAAGTAAATTATTAAGCTATACGATAAATTTATTTACATTAACGCAACCACGTTAGGTAAAACTTAAATCAAGTTTATCCGTTATTATTATCGGCTTAATTACAATTATCGAAATTCGAAATATTAAATAACAGTTTCTAAAGTATAACTCTATTATAGCTAATATCGGCGCCGGGGTACAGATACCGGAAAATCTTCTTAACTGGCTTTCCCTTAGTTAATTCTTTCGCAACTTGGAACTTTTACTTACTGTATACTTTTTCGAAAACCCTGTTTCGAATTGGGAAAAAAGATAAGTTATTTTTGTTACCGGTAGTTTAAACCCGTAATCCATTTTTAATAGAAACGACCTTAATAAAAACCCTAATACGATAATAATATAACGGATAATCCTAAATGTACAACGAGAATTAATACAGCGGTATATAATAAAATTCGTAAATTTATTAGCTTTCGATCGGATCGAAAAAGTTAAAGTTTTAACGCTAATATCAAGGTATACAAATTCCCAGCTATTACGCAAATAAACCGCGAAGTAATCCAGATTAATAATATCCCATATAATTTCAACGGAAAGATTTATCAGATAATCGAGAGCCAAAAACTTAATTTACATACCCAAATACTCCAACCTTTTTTAAATATAAATATCTTTATCGAACTGCGATTTTTCCTCCGCCGAAATAATAATAATAAACGGACGGGCTTAAAAAAAGGTATATATCCGTTTTATATATTTCTTTTTATCGACGATATAGCGCGGAAAAGATGGCCGTAAGTTTTAAGCGGCAGGAAACTAAACCTGGCTTTAAAATAAGGGATATACTGTAGTAGGACGATTCTAGGTTAACTAAAAGAAAAATTTATAAAAAGGGCCGGATACGAACCGGGCATACCCGTAACATAGTTACCGGTTTATTTAATAGTTCTAACGATAAAACTAAAACTTACTAATACCGCGGGTCCTAAGCTAGCCCTAAACGCTAAAAATGTAATATCTTTTTTTAAACAAAGGTATGTAACCAAGTTATAACGCTTTCACGCCAATAAGGTATTTATTAATAGCAGGTAAAATTTAAATACCTTAAATACGGTTTAAACGAATACAAAGAATACCGTAACCGCGGTTATTGTTATAACGGTACTTAACGGACTAAATAAAATCGTAACCTTGGAAAATAATTTATTTATTATTATAATAAATAACGAAAATAATATATTCGGAAATATCGGGTCCTAACTTAGCGTAACTAAGCAAAAAGCGGATAATAACGATAACGGTATAATTTCCGGTATCTTAATTAAGCAAAAAAGCTAATAAGGTAATAGCTAACGATGTATTTCTCGGTATAGCTAAAGGTAAGGTAATAAATAAAAATAATAAGCGTATTAAACGTTAAAAACCAGCTAAGGTATTATAAATATTTTTCGGTATAAAAACAAAAAAAAGAAGGATAGCAGGTTTACGTAAATTTTAATACCGAATCGTAATAGATTTCGTTAAGGAATATAATTCTAATATAAGGATTCGGATAGGTAATTCGTAAAATCCTTATAGCAAACTAATTGTAATACCGTTTATTTACCGTATATTGCGTAAATATAAATTAACTCCGAATTTAACGTAAGTAATCGGGATTGATTCGGATATAAACGGAAATTTAGGGATAGATATATCTGTAAATTTAATTAATCCCTAAACAGCGTAAAAATAGCTAAAATTAAAGCTTTACTTAAAGATTGTTAAAAAAAGCATTTAAAATTATTTTTATTATAAAAACAGTTTATATAGGCGCCTTATAAAGGATTATCCGTAATAAAACCTGCTATATATACGTAATAATCCTAAGGTTCTTTTTCCGATATACATTAATAACATTGCTTTTTTTGTAACTAAATAATGCTAAATATTTAAATTAATACCGCCTTAATATTGGTTTTTCGATAAAAACTAAAGGTTTTACGATATCTCGGCGCCTTTGGATTATTACGAAGATTATTACGAGTAAATAAGCAAATAAAGGTATTTAAGCGTAAATTTTTAGGCGGGGCCGGCTAAAACTGTAAAACTTAAGTATATTTTGCATAAATAACTTTTTAAATAATAGGCTAATATAAAGAAGTATTATAAGCGACTATCGTAGAAAAAGGTAAATCGGGAGAAGGTACCGATAAAGGCCGAATTAAATACGAAAAAGGTGTGATATTATTAGGAAAAATTAGAACTTTTACTTTAACATCGATTTGGTTACATAGGGAATATCGGATAAAAACAGTAATATTGTCGTTATATAGGATTCGATACGAAAGGTCTTTTTAAATAATGTTCCGAACGGTAATAATAATATTAGGCGTATTATTTGATATTATTTTTTGGGTAGGATTAAATGCAAATTAAAGAAAAATAATACTTATCGTAATAATATAATAGTTTAAGTATAAAATAATAAGGAGGTTGTAAATTGTTACGATTATTACGTATGTAAAAAAAATAATTAACGGGGAAAAATAATTTACCCGTAATAAATATTACCTAGGTAAATTTTAACGTATTATCTTGTTAAAAAGTTAAATTTAGCGATTAGTTATATATTAGTTAAGCCCTGGCTTAGTTTAACCCTTACGTTTTTATATTAATAAAAAGGTTTTTTCGCGTATTTATAGTTATTATAACCCGTTTTAACCTTAAGTTTCGTTAATTTAATGTTATTAACGCGTTTTTATATAACAAGATTAATAAGTTTATATACGTGCGTTTTCTGCCAGGGTTTACTAAGCTAGGTTTTTACTTAAAGTTTTTAAAGGCGTTATACGGCTTAAGGCTATTATTACCCTTATAGCAAAAAAACCTTTCGGTAAACCTAAAGAATTTAAGGTTTAAAACTTATTCCGGATAATCGTTACGTAATAACTGGCTGGATAATGCTGTTTTTTTACGTTAACGATATATTTATAATATACAAAATTTGCGATATAACATATATAAACAAGGTCCTCGCTAAGCCGATATTAAGGTTTTGTAATTTATATTATTATTTTACGTAAGTTTTTTAAATCCTATTTAACAAACATAATATTACTTCCGATCTTTATAATTTTTTCCCCGTAAATAACGGTATTATTATACTTATAAACCTCGAAATCTATATTATCTAAATCATTTTTTCTTATATTTTTATAATCTTCGCTATAAATATCGGTTATATATAACTAAGATATTTTGTAAAATTAAAGGGAAATCAGATATTATAAAAAAAAAAATAAGTAAATAACGGTAACGGTAATTTGGGCAAACTTTATAACAACGAACGCCAATATTATTATCGATTTAACGAAACCGGCATAACAAATTAAAAAAACTATCGGCCCGATAGCGATATTATATAAAAATACCAAAAACCCTAACTGGATTTTGTAATTAACGTTTTTTTTTTTAAACGGTAATAAATCCTTAATATTTCGTTGTAATGTAGGTTTACGTTATCCTTTTATATAAGTTTTTTCCATTCCACCTAACGAATACGATATTATTTCCGACCTTTATTATATTTTTTTCCGTAAATAGCAGTAACGTCGTATTTATAATTTTCGGAATTTACGTTATTTGGTTTATTTTTTTTTGTATTTTCGTAATTTTCGTTATAATTATCGGCTAGGTATAACTAAAACGTTTTAAAAAATTGAAAAAAGCCGGATATCGTATTAAGCGAAATAATTAACGGACGGTAATAATAATTTGGTTAAATTCTATATTAACGAACGCCGGTATTATTATTAACTTAGCGAAAATGGCATAATAAACTAGATAAACCGTTAGCCCTAATATTAATACGATAATAAAATTTCCAAAAGTTAACTTTATTAATAAAGGCGGTTTTTGTACAAATTATTTTAAACGTAAAAAAGGATTGCTGTTTTTATTATTAATAAGCGGCAGGGTCCGAAAATCCAGGGCGTTCGGATTGCGGTTTTTATATTATTACGGGTTTGTTCGTAAGATTATTTATTTGCTTTACGGTATTAATAGAAAAATAATAGCCAGATTACGAATTAATAATATTATCGGGTCTGGTAGTTATGGTAATGTATGATATATAATAAAAAAAGATTTGGAACGAATAATTTTGAACTGGGAATGATATAAAATGGCAGGAATTCGTAATATATACAAGGAAGTTGTAAAAAATTCTTGGAATTATAAGGTTAAATAAAAGATCTTTAAGAATTTTAAGGGTAATTTTAGTATATAATAAAGAACCGCTGTAAATATCGTATTAAGGTATTACCGTAAATAAATAAAACGGACCGTTAATAATAACATAAAGCTATTCTTATTATAATTAACCTATTTTTATTATTATGTACCAGTTTTATATGCTTAATTTATATTTAAGCGAAATATAAAGAAATCCAGAGATTCGAAACCGTGTATTATATTTTTTTTTAACCGAGTTAAAGCCTGTAAATTAATACGACGTTAATTAGGTTTTGTAACGCGGTTTTTACGTTATAGTTTTAAAAAAGTAACGAAAATAAATATATAAGGATTATAACGCCGAAAATATAAATAGTTAATACCTTTACTAACGTAATTATTATATACCTTATTCCGATAACCTTTATAGGTACGGTATCTATTATAAGGCGTTATGCCGCTTTATTTAAGGTTTTTTTTATATTAGTTGTAAGGTTAATTTTTTGCGTTTTGCGTAATATTACCTTATTAAATTAAGTACTTATTAAGTTTTGTTTTATCGTAAAAATTATTTTCGTATTAATCCGGATATATAACGGTATAAAAAACTTCGTAAGCAGGACGTAAGTACAATTTACGTTAAGTATTATTATAAAAGTAAGGAAAAAAATTTCCGTAATAAAACGGGCGGTATTGTATTACGGACGGAAAAGCCGGTTAAGGAAGTATATTTATTATTAAGATGTTATCTTGGGATAATTACGATAAGTTAATATTAATACGTTTATTAGGTTAAATATATACTTACCTTAAAATCTGTATTCTCGTTTTAAATAAAAAATCCCGGATTTCGTATTATATTAGGATACGGTTGGAAAGGAGGTATTATTAACGATATAAACTTTAAAATTTCAAGGTTAAAGTTATTATAAATAAGGAATATTAATATAAAATTAATTTATATAATTTATTAAACGAATTATAAAACCAGGTACGGTAATATAATGTTCCTGGTTTATTGTTATAGTTACGTATTATTAAAACCGCCGGTAACGGTTAGGAAGAATATAATATTAACAGAAAAAAAGCAAAATACGATACTAATAATAAAAAAACGATTTTAATAATAAATATAAACGTAAAAAAAATAATAATATACCGGTATTAATATTTACGGTTTTATGTTTTGTAAAAGTACGTAAAGTACTTAATGTAACGGTACCGGAAACGCCTATGGTAAATATAATAATTAATTAAATATATTAATTGTATTAACGGAATATTAAAAACATAATAATTTATTTTTAAGGATACCGGTATCACCTTGTTTAAAATTGTAGCTTTACGTAAACGTTCTGCTTATTATAATACGGTTTGCGATATTATTATAAGCAAACCCGTCTAGCAAAATAAAAGTTATAATATTATTATTTACTTAACTAAACGTTTTAAATATACGAAATTGGTATACCGTTTATAAATCGCTAAACCGATAAAATTGCTAATAATTTACGGCCTATAATATTATTATTAATTATCGTACTTATGTTTTAATAATAATAAAAATAAAAAATCCTACTTACCTTTTATATTGTCGATAACGGCTAACGTTCTCATATTAACTAGGCTGGAAATATTAGCCAGGTCCGTATTTAAAGTTAATAAATAATTAAATATTTCCATGTTTACGAATTAAAAAATAACAATGAAAAAGTATTATTAATACGGCTTTTGTTTTTATATACTTTTCGTTATAAAGTTAATAGTTTCGTAAGCGGAACGGTATCGTTTTTACCTTAAGAACGTACCGAAAAATAAGGGGTAAAAAAAAAAGACGCCGTTTATTTAAAAAACAATAGGTAATAAACTTATTTTCGTAAACTATATTAATATTATGGTTGGGGAAAAAATTATAAATACTAGCTTTAAAACATAACGTAAAAAATGTACCTTTATAAAAAGCGCGAAACAAGCCGTTTTTACCGTTTATTATAATAATACCGGGACGAAACGTAATATAAAAATAATAAATAGCGAAAAAAAAAACGTTAATAAACATAGATGGAGTTTAATGGTATAAAAAGTAAAGGTTAGAAAATAAGCAAAATCGAAATATACGTAAAAATAAGGTTAAAACGGAAGTTACATAAATACATTAAAACTGTAAAATATAACGGTAACGGGAAAGTAACAAATATGTAAATAGGTAAGAATTAAAAAAATAACATAAAAAATAAATATATAAAATTAAAGAAAAGAATAAAATAAGCAGCAAACGATCACATGGGCAAATTAAGCAATAGCGCGGTTAACAATACTACATTCCTATCATTATAACTACTAAGGCTTTATAGGCTCGGTATATAAACAGGCCTCCTACTATACACATAAATTAGTAACTGGTTATAAGAAAGACCAATACGTACGAAATATTGGAAACTATTATCGGGACGTACTAGGTGGTAGTAGTATTATGGCAGGTATTGCCAAAACCTTCCTATTTTAAACGTGCTAAGATCCAAATCCGGTAATCAACTCTAAGGGAAACAAATTTTCGACATAATAACCCTCGTCCACTCCGTTCGCAAGCTCACTACGTTAAAACAAGGGCATTTATAATAACATATATTATTAACTGTTAAAATGAAATTAAGCTTTATTTATTATTATTATCGGAAATTCTTTTTGTAGCTAATTTACTAATAACTTATTTTTATACGATTAAAAAAATTATTAGAAATAAAAATAATTAAATAATAAATAAATTTAATTTAGAATATTTTTAATATTTCGATAAATATATTAAAACGTATACAAGGTAAAGTGCTATTAAGGTATCTAGCTATATACATATATACAGCTAATCCGTTTATTATATATATATACATAAATAATTCTATATAAACGCAACCGGGAAGTACCCTTTAAAAACCGTTTTTTCTTGGCCAAGAACCGGAAAAACGTAATGCGGACTATATAACACGGTAATTAACGATAAGATATACGATTAATTAGTTCTTAAAGCCCTTAACCTCTCCAGTTGTCGCCGATACGGTAACAGGGCCGAAGCTCTAATTAGTTTAGCTCTTTTAGGCTGGCGCCACCTAAAGGAACAATAACCTAAGTTAAATTTAAACTAGTTATTTTTTGCGATTAATTAAAGCAAGGTGCTTAAGCCTGTATTAATTAAAAGAAACCACCTAGGCTCGGAACCACTAAGCTATTAGGCTATATTAAACCGTATATTAAATATTCTAATAATTTTTTATTTTTAACGGTTACGAAAATTACTATAAAATTAATAATATTATTATATTATATAATCTTATATATTTTACTTATCGATTTTAACCATTTAACGCATTTTATTTTTTTTTTATAATAAAATACGTTTATTCGTTATATATCGAAAATATTATATAACGTTACGTTATTTATATTACTAAGAAATATTTTTATCGCTAGCTTTTACGAAGTATTTAAAATTATTATAATAACTAATAATATTAAATCCGAATTTATAAAAGTTAAACTTATTTAATTAATTCTAATTATATCCTTTTTAAAATAAATGTTTTAATTATCTTTATTAATTCCGTTATTTTATTATTTATAAAAAGGTTATTTATTAAAGAAAACTTAAAATTATTAAAGTAGCTTACCGATAAAAATAATTAAATTAATTAATCTTTTAATTAAAAACTTAATACTTTTATATAAAATTACTTTTTTTTTTAAAAACAGTTAACTTTATAAAACGAACTACGTTTTTAGTAAACGTTAAAAAATTAAAAATATATATCTTTAAAAAAAGCGAACGTTTACTATAAAAATAACAAAAGCTTTTATAGCTAAAAAAAGTAATAATAAAGAATTACACCTAATAAAGGCTAAAAATAAGCATCTTAAAAAGGTTTAAGCGAAAAAACGAAAAAGTAATATTTACGGCAAGCTTAAATATAATACGCGCACTTATAAAAGGGTTATAAAAACGTTTAGCGATAAAGAATTTAATTAATTTTAATTCGTTATCGCAAAATGCTAAAAAAACGACTCGCTTACTTATATTAATCGCCCGCTTATATAGTACGTTATTTAAGGAGTTATACGATAAAATTAATAAAGTTAAATTAAAACTATAATTAATTAATTAAACGATTTCTTTATAATTTTAAAAATATTTCTATAAATTTTATTTTAGGATTTATAATTTCTAAATATATAAGCCGGATTAACGAGTAATTTTTATTAACTATATTTCGTTACTAAATATTTAAAGAAAATCGGTTATATTAAAAGTATAAAAATGATATTAGGTAAATATTTTTCCGATTATAATAAGATAAAAAATAACCGCCGAAATAAAATAATGTTATTCGTAAAATGGTATTTTAAATATTTTAATACGAGGTTCATTTTACTAGTAGTAAATTATAGATTATTTATAATATTTAAGCCTATATAAATTAATGCGAGATTACGAGAACTTATAAAATTTCTTAGAAAAATACCGAGAATATTAAGTTATATAAGAAATATTATTTTTAAAAATAATTTAAAATATAAATAAGGTATTGTAATATAATTCAAATAAATATAAATTTATTAATATATTAACTAATAATAAGTAAATTTAAAGGAAAATAATATAGAATAAAGTATTAAAATTATATCTGGTAATAATAACTAACGTTTACGTTTTCGAAAATTTTAATTAATAAATAAAGTTTTTTAAATATTATTTAAATAGAGGGTTTTATATCCGCATTTAATACTTATATAAATTAATTTACTATACTACGTAATTATTCTTTACCTATATAACTAAAAAGTTTAATACTAATAAGATAAATTCGTTATTTAATTAGATCATTTTCGTAAATCCTTTCTTTTATTTATTATTATTTAAAAGACTCTTTTTACGTTTATAATTAAATATACGTGGTTTCTTTTATAAAACTTTTTTAAATTCGAAAATTTATCTAAATTAAATTTAATAATAAATAAAAGTTAAACGTTTAAAAGATAAAAGCTAGCGGTATTATCGTAATAAATTACGGCGTTTTAATTTATTAAATATATATAAGCTTAACTAAGTTTAAACTATACTTTATATACTAAATTAACAATACGAAATAATTATTAATTTTTAAGGTTAAAATAAATTTTACGTTTCGGTTATAAAAAACTTTATTTTAAAACCGATTATTAAACCCTCGTAAGTACGTAATTTTTTAATTAATATCGGCTAAAAACTTATTTACGTAATGCCGATAAATTTCGACTTTAATAGACCTTGTACCTTTTAGTTAGTTCGGCAAGGGGAATTTCTTAAAAAATAAATAATTTCTTAAAAAATATTAAGGTTTTTACTATGAATCTTAAATTTATATAATATATCTTTATAACTCTCTGCTAGTTTACGACTAAAAATATTAGATATTAGTTAGAAAAAAGGGTTAAAAATTCTAAACCGGTTACCTTTAATATTAATTAACTTTATAGCACCTTTTTTAATTTCTATTAATTAAAATAATTAAAAATACTTATATTTCGTAACTATAAGTTTTCTATAAAGAACGTTTAGTTTAAAATATCTAGGTCTTATAAAATTTTAAAACAAGTAAAAAATATCGATACCTCCGTCGATATTACGAATCTTTTTTAAAAGAAATCGATTTTTATTTTTATTTTTCGAATAGAATTTAATTTATAAAAGTAAGGGTAATTAAAATTTAAACGATTTTATAACAGAAGATATCGGCTGTATAAAAATGTTATTTGGAAAATTAGATATAAATAAGAAAAGGTTTAAAAATTTAAAAGTTTAACTTTTAATTTAACATAAATTAAAAAATTACGAATGATAATTTATCTAACGGCTCCGAATTACGAAAAACGTTTAAAATTATATTAAGAATTATTGTCGATAAAAGCAGAATTATGCAGTTTATAAAAAGGTTAGATTTTAATATAACCTAATACTTAAAGTAATACATTTATTAATTTATTTAGTTAAAATATACGGTTACGTTTTCTTTAAAAAGAATAAAATTTATAATAATATAATAGTTAAATATAATTAAATATATTAAAAAATGCGAAGTATATTAGCGATAAATTTAATATAAAATTTTTTAAAGTTATTTAGTTTAAATCATTCTTTTAACCCGTTAAATGTTATAATATTATAGAAATAAATCTCTATTATTTAAGTTAACGTTATTAATATATTAAACGATTAAATATTTATATTAACCGTTAAAGTTAATATTTAAAAACCTTCAGTTTTGTAAAATTATCTAACGGTATTAATTATTATAATTAATATATACGTAATATTAAATACTTTTATTATACTTTTATTCGATATTATTAAGACGTAAAAATTAGTAATAAATACCGCGTTATAAATTTATATATTTTTTATAATCAGATTATAGTGCGATTTAGAAATGTATAATAATATTTAAGTATATTAGGAACTTATAAATAAATAAAAGATTTTATAAAATATTTTTTAATATTAAAATTATTATAATTATCGCATTTTATAATTTTTAATTTCTAAAATTATCTATATAAATTAGTATTTTTTTTTTATATCTTATTTAATACCGAATTTTATATTAAACGTTAGCCGGTATATTATTTAAAAATTAAGGCAATTTTTTAATAAATATTTTTTAAGTAATAATTATTGCGATAATTTTAATAATAAAACGTATTATATTAATATATATCTTAACGATTTTAAAATAAAGAAACGGTATCATATTATAAGTAAGTATATGTATATAGTTTAAATAATCTTATAAATATACGTAATTAGACTTAAAACTGCAGGTTTAAAATAGAAAAATATATATAATAATAATTAAATATAAAATCGATAATTAATTAATATTTATATATAAGTAAATATTATTTTTTTTAAATTTGTAAATTTTATTTAATAGGTAAAATAAGTTAATAGATGTTAAAAATAAAGTAAAGAAATATTATCTTTTATATAAAATTTAAAGTTATAATTGAAATATTATTATATATTATAATAAAAAACTTTCTAGTTAAAAATGAAACAATAATAATAATTAAGAATAATTTTATTATGGTAATAAATAAAATATAAGTTGAAACCGCGATTATAATCCGTATATTATTATAAATTATATTATTTTTTATTAAATTTAATAAGGGTAAACGTAATAATATTAATTACGTTAAATGTTATTTTTAAAAAGAACGGTTATTTCTTATATTTATTTAACTTATATCATATATTCTAAGAATATAAATATATTTTAAAAAAGATTTTAATTAATTATAAAAATATTATCTTTTTTATAATGTTACTTGTGATATTATTACTTATAATATTCTAATCTACTAGTTTTAAGGTCATATCTTATTATTTTACCGTAAATTAATTTATATTAAAATTAAAATTTAAAATAAATTTTACTATAAGTATTTTAAAGTATAAATTACGCTGTAATTACTTTATTTTATTAAATATTTACGTTTACTACGTAATATTTATTATTTTAAGAATTCTTTATATTAAAATCTTCAAATTTATTTCGAAATAATAACATTTTTAGGTAATAGAAATTTACGATTATACGAGTTAATTTTAAATTAAATTTAATATTCATATAAATTATTATTATTATAAATAACATTTTAATATTTCGTTAGAATTTATTTTATATATAAATATAAATATATATTACAGTTTATTTATATACCGCTTAAAAAGCTAATTTATTTATTTTTCGTATTATATCGTTCGGTTATTATGTATATAGTTAATAATTTTATTAAATATATTTTATATTTTATTTAGTATTTATTATAAACATAATTAATTCCGGCTAAATTTGAATTTTTAAAATTTAAAATAAAATACGAAATGACTTTTTATTATAATATGTTAAAATTAAATTACATGTAATACTTAAAAACAGTTTCGATAGTGTAGGTTTTATTCGAATACTTTATTAATTTAAAGATAATATATAATAAAATCCCGGAAACCAACTTTAAATTTTATTATATTACGTTTTAAAATTTATACGTAAACTGTAAATTTTTAATAATAATATTATTATTAAAAATCGTTAATTAAAACGTAAAAACCATAGTCTTCTAAGTTATATTTAAACTATAACTTTATAAAACATAATATTAATTATTATTAAATTCGTTTTACACGATTTATATAAAACCGCAACGATAATATTAAAGGTATTACATTTTTCGATATCTTATTTTATATTTATCAATTGAATTAATATTAATCTTAGTATTATATTAGTAATTATTATAGAATTCAGTATTATTAAAATTTAAAAGATTTAATATTTATTAAAGTAAATAGTATAATAGGTTGATATTATTATAAACTGTTTAATATAAATTATATTTTTCGATTTAGATTTAGATATAACGAAATAAAAATATATATTAAATTTTATAACGTGATAATAATATTTAAATAAAATCGATTATTATAATATTCCCTGTAAATTCATCTTTAATATTACGGAAAGTATGTAATTTTATATCTATTAACGAGTTTTTATAATTTAATAATCTAATAAGATTAAAATAGAATAAGTTATGTTCCGTTTTAAGTTTAACTAGTTCGTATTTTTTCGAAATTTATAATTATTTAATATAATAATATATTATTAATATATTTTACTTTTAAAATTATTTTTAAAAGTTTTATTATTTCAAATTAAAAAGCAGTAAAGAAAAATTTAAATTATCCGAAAATATTAAAAGCTGTTTATAATTTTTAATTCGTTTTCACCTTATATTAACTTTTAAAATTATCATTATTAATTATTTCTTTTTATTTTATAATTTTTTAAAGTTATAATAAATAAATACTATGACATTTAATTAACTAAGAGATATATTATCATTATTAATATATTTATTAAAATTATAAATAACTTTTATTATTTTTTATAAAATTAAAAACTTTTTATTTTATATTAAAATCTTTTTTATATAAAATAAATAATTTTAAAATTTTATAATAATTATGTTAAAATTAACTTTTCGATATAATAAGCCTTATATAAAATGCCTTGGAAATAATCAGTTAAAAAAATATTAAGCTTTTCGTAATAAATCTTAAATTCGTATAAAATAACTACTTTATAATCTTTTATTAATTTTATAATTAAATATATTATATATCAGCTAGAAAAAAGACTTATAATTTTAAGATAAGTTACTTTTAATTTTAATGGATTTCACGGTTAATAAAAAAGTATTAAAATAATAGCTAAGTAAAAAATACTTAGTATTAAATTACCTTTTCGAATCTTTATTACTTAAAATAACTGAAATAGATCGAATAATCTCTATTATAAAATCTTTATAAAAAACGTTTCTCCTAAAATGTTTAAACTTTATAAAATTTTAAAATTTATAAAAAATATTAATACCTCTGTTAATATTACTGATCTTTCTTAAGAAAATCAGATTTTATTTTTAATTTTCGGATATAATTTAATTTTTAAAAATATAAATTTATAAAATTTAAATAATATTATAATAAAAAGTATCGACCGTATAAAGAATTACTGCTAAAATAAGATATAAGTAATAAAAGGTTTATAAACTTTAAAGTTTAATTTTAATTAAATGTTAGGAAAATTACGATAAATAATTTACCCAGCTGTTTTAAATTATAAAGACCGTTTAAAATTCCGTTAAAAATAGTTGTTAATAAAAGCTGTAAAAATGTTAGGTTTTAATAAAGCTTAGTAAGCGAGGTAATATAATTTATTAATTTATTTAATTACCTTATATAATTATATCTTTTTTAAGAAAAATTAAAATTATTAATAAAAGTTAAATTTATAAAAAGTGTTTTTATAATAAAACTTTATTAAACTTATTATTTAATATAAAATAATAATACTTATAATATTTATATAAATAAATAATCTTTAATATAAATTTTATATATAATATATATTTTTTAATATTATAGAACTTTTTAAAATATTAAATTAGTATTTATATATTATTAATAACGTATTACATAAGCTCGCGAGCTAAATAAGCTCGTAAGCCGTTTTTTAGCACCTTTCGATAATAAATTCGAATTGATTAATTATAATATATTAAATTAATTAAAATTAATCGGATTTTTTTTCGCTAGACGTTTTTATAGCTTTTTTACAAGTACGTGCATTATATCCGGGTTTGCCGTAAACGTTATATTTCCGTTTTTTCGTTTTAACCTTTTTGCGATCATTATTTTCAGCCGATATTAATTGTATTTTTTTATTACCCCTTTTTTTTTCGGCTAGGAAAACTTGTTTTTTTTGTATAGTAAGTATTTTTCCTTTTTAAAGACGTTTATTTTTGGTTTTTCGACGTTTGCTTAAAATATGGTTCGTTTTGCGTAATTGGGTAACTTTTTTTCGAAAAAAAGTAATTTCGTATAAAAGTAATAAGTTACTTTTTGTTAAAAGATTCGCCGATTTAACGATTTTTGTTAGCGAATTACCCTGGTAATTTTTAATTTTTTTTTGTAAGTAACGTTTTTATTTTGTTATTTTTTTAATATTTTTAAGGGTTTTTGTAAGTGGGGAACGAATGGAACCGGCAAAGGTTAACGGGGAAACGGTTAACGTAAGTATAACTGGAGAAATTTTAAATTCGGAAAAAACGGTATTAGGATTGAATAAAATAAAGCCGGTTTTTACGAATCCGGATTTAATATTATCGGATGTTATAGTAATTTTAAACGGGTTGTAAAAGCCGGTAAGAAAATTTTTTTTAGCGATATAAATATGATAATATTATATTAAGTTGTCAATATATAACGAATAAACGTATTTTTAAAAAAAAATACGTTAAAAAGTTAAAATTTATGCAAAAAATGCGTAAGTATGTAAAATGTAATAATATCGTAATTAATATAATATTTTTCAAATTTTATCGAATAATAATTTTCGTAACTATTAAAAATAAAAAAAGGTTTCGATTTTTTTATATACGTTTAAATATATTAATCGAAATGTTAAATTTATTTTAAATTTAATTCGTTCGTTATCCAGTTATTATTATTTAATGTAATTTTTTAATCGGTTATTAATAATAAATTATTACGGAATTAAAATTTAAAGTAATTTTTCCCTATTATAATAATAAATAGCGGTATAATTTAATTTTAAAAATTAATAATTTAAATAATTATAATTTATTTTTTATTTTTTTGTTAAGTTTATTTAAATTTTTTACGTTTTTCGGTATTAATAATTATTATACCCGTTATTATAAAAAGCTTTATTAAAAATTTAATTTCGTTAAAGTTATGCAAGGTTGTTAAGTTTAAGCTATATTATCTAGGCTGAGCTAAAGATACGAAGTAATTATATTAATAATTAATACGATAAATACTTTACCTAGTATTTTCGAATATGGTAATTATTAATAGTTTTTACGGTAATAATAAATTGTACGTTTCGGTTATAAAGAGCCTTATTCCGAAACCGATTGTTACGTAATGCCGATAAGCTTCGACCTTAATAAACCTTATGCTTTTTAGCTTTACGGTTCGGCAGGGGGAATTTCCTGGAATATAGATAATGATTTAGGAGATATTAAGTTTTTCGCGGTAAATTTTAAGTCCGTATAAGATGGTTGCTTTATAACCCTTTATTAATCCTACGATTAAAAATGTTAGATGTTAATTAGGAAAAAGGGTTAGGAATTTTAAATTAGTTATTTTTAATTTCGATCGATTTTACGATACTTTTTCGAATTCTTATTAATTAAAATAGCTGAAATATGCCGGGTAATTCCTATTATAAGATACCGGTATTCCGTAACTATAAAGTTTTTACGGAAAACGTTTTTTTTTAAGGTTTTTAAGCTTAATAAAGCTTTAAAACGAACTAAAAATATCGATATTTCCGTTAATTTAACCGATTTTTCCTGAAAAGATTAGATTTTGCTTTTAATTTTCGAATATAATTTGATTTATATAAATAAAAGTAATTAAAAATTAAACGACCTTATAATAGAAAATATCGACCGTATAAAGGAACTGTTAGGAAAGCTGGATATAGGCAGTAAAAAGCTTAAGAATTTCGAAGTTTAACTTTTAGTTCGATACGAGCTGGAAGATTACGAACGATAGTTTGTCCGGCTGTTCCGGATTGCGAAAACCGTCCAGAATTCGGTTAAGAATGGTCGTCGATAGGGGCATGATAGGGTAGTTTGAAGTTACCTTGAAGTAAGATGCCTGTAAGAAGGTTAGGGTCTGGTAAAGCTTAGCAACCGATACCATAATCTATTTATTTGTTTAATTTTGTTTTACGGTTACGTCTTCTCTAGGGAGATCGTTAAAGTTATAAATTTTTTTTTATAATACCTTATTTTACGATAATAATCCGAATAAATTTAAATTATTTGCGAAATATCTTTGGATTTTTATATAATATCTTTTAATAATCGATTTTTCGATTTAAATACGTTTCGAGTTTTTTTTGCCGTTTAATAAAATTAAATATTTAATTAATCCCGATATATCCCGTAATACGTTATATAAATAACAAATTCGTTATATTTTTAACGTATTAATACCGGATAAAAAACGTTTACGTATTTAAGTTAAAGATTTATTCGATAATAGATTTTTTTTCAGTTAGCGTTAATTTTCGTAAATGGGAAATAATATCGGTTCGGATATATTAACCGTAATATTGAGCTTTTAAAGTAAATTCGGGGACGTTATATATAGAATATAATTTTTTAAAGTTAAATTTTAGGTTTCGTCTTTTAGCCTAAATAGCTAAGTTTATTTTAAATTTTTTTGTAAAATGTTTTATGTTATTAGTGTTGAAAAATTAACGATTAAAGTTAGGTAGTTAAAATATTAATAAAAAACGGCTCGCGAGTTTATTTAGCTCGTAAGCTTATATAGTACGTTATTATTTAAATATCTCGTTATATATAGCTAATTTATTTATTATTATATATATAGTTTTATATAAGTACGATCGAAAAGTACCTTAGAAAAAAGGTAATATAAATTATTAATACTGTAATAAATAATTAGCTAAATATGCGATTAATTTAATTAATTAGTTTTAAAAGCCTTTAATCTTTTTAATTATCGCCGATACGATAATAAAATTAAAGTCTTAATTACTTAGTTTCTTTAAGCTAGCGCTATTTAAGGAAATAATAACTTAAAGTAAATTTAAATTAAATATAATAAAGTACCTAGGCTTACGATTATTAAACTATTAGGCTTAAATTAATATATATAAGGTTATTAAATTTAAACCGTATTATCTAGGCTAAACTAAAGATACGAAATAATTATACCAATAATTAATACGATAAATACTTTACCCAGTATTTTCGAATACGGCAATTATTAATAGTTTTTATAGTAATAATAAATTATACATTTCGGTTATAAAAAACCATATTCCGAAATTAATTACGTAATACCGATAAACTTCGACTTTAATAAACCTTATACTTTTTAACTTTTCGATTTAATAAGCTTTATATAAAATACCTTATAAATAATAATTTCAAGGTAAAGTGCTATTAAGGTATTTAGCTATATACAGCTGATCCGTTCACTATATATGTACACAGGTAATTCTGCACAAGCGCAACCGGAAAGTACCTCCGAAAAAATCATACCCCTTAATAGGCCGGATAAAAAAACGTAATACGGGTTATGTAATACGGTAACTAACGATAAGATATACGATTAGTTAGTTCCCAAAGCCCCTAACCATTCCAATTAATTACCGACATAATAGCGGAGCCGAAACCCCAATTAGTTTAGCTCCTCTAGGCTGGCGCCACCTAGAGGAACGGTGGCCTAAGCTGGATTCGAACCAGCTGTCTCTTGCAGTCAATCGCAACAAAGTGCCTAAGCTTGTCGCAATTAAAAGAGACACCCAGGCTCGCGACCACTAAGCTATTAGGCCATAGATAATAATTTAAAAAAATATTAAGCTTTTCGCAGTAAACCTTAAGTCCGTAAAAAATAGCTGCTTTATAACCTTTTACTAGTTCTATAATTAAAAATATTAGATATTAACTAGGAAAAAAGGTTAAAAACTTTTAACCAGTTATTTTTAACCTCGATCGATTTTATAACTTTTTAAATCTTTATTAATTAAAATAATTAAAATATACCGGATAATTTTTATTATAAAATACCGGTATTTCGTAACTATAATATCTTTACGGAAAACGTTTTTTTAAAAATCTTTTAATTTTATAAAATTTTAAAATAAATTAAAAATATTAATACTTCCGTCGATTTAATTAAATTTTCCTAAGAAAATCGGATTTTACTTTTAATTTTCGCATATAAATTAATTTATTTAAATAAAAATAATTAAAAATTAAATAACTTTATAATAAAAAATATCGACCGTATAAAAAGATTATTTAAAAAATTAAATATAAACGGTAAAAACGTAAAAACTTCGAAATTTAATTTTTAATTTAATATAAATTAAAAAAATTCGAATAATAATTTATCCGGCTATTCCGGATTACGAAAACCGTTTAAAATTCGGTTAGAAATAATCGTCGATAGGGGTAGAACTAGGTAATCTGTAAAAAAGTTAAGGTTTAATAAAACCTAATAACTAAAATATATAATCTATTAATTTATTAAATTTTATTATACGGTTACGTTTTTTCGAAAGAGATAAATTAATATAAATAATACTTTTTTATATTAATAATTAATAAATTTCGAAATATTATTTTAAAAAAGGTTTATAATTTAATATAATTATAACGAAATAATATAACGTATAATTTATTTTATACGTAATAGTTAAAGTTTTAATTTCGAATTATATAAAATATTTTATCGTAAATTTTATTAATTTTTATATAAAAGTTAAACTTTATATTTTAAATTTATAAATTTAAAAATTTTTAAAAAGTTATAAATAAATAATTAAAATTATATATAATACTATAAAATTTAATACGTTAATTTATAATAAAATAATTCGTTTTTATAATATTAATTAAAATATTTTATAATAAATTTAACGAATTTAATTATTAAATTACTTATTTAAAGTTAATAATATAAATTTAATTATTATTAATTATAATAAAATTAAATTCGTAAATTTTAATATAATAATATATAATAAAATAACTTAATTATGAATTTTATTATTAAAACTAATTTAATATATATATTATATATTATATATTTATTTAAAAATTATTTACGGTTTTAATTTATATTTTAAATTTATATTAAATATTATAATTTAATTTTAACTAATTAAACTTATTAAATTATAATATTTATAACGGGAATTAAATTTAAAAAAAAATATAAACTATTATTTTATATAAGATAAAGTGCTATTAAGATATTTAGCTATATATATATATATATAATTAATCCGTTTACTATATATATAAATAAATAGTTTTATATAAACGTAACCGAGAAGTACTTCTTTAAAAACCGTCTTTTTTTAATTAAGGGCTGGAAAAACGTAATGCGGGTTATTAATACGGTAATAACAATTAATTACGTATATAATTAATTTGATTAATTAGTTTCTAAAGCTCTTAACCGCTTTAGTTGTTGCCGATACGATAACGGGGCCGAAGCTCTAATTGGTTTAACTTTTTAAGGCTGGCGTTACTTTAAGAAACGGGGGCCTAAGCTGGATTTAAACCAGCCGTTTTTTGCGATTAATTATAATAAAGTGCTTAGGCCTGTCGTAATTAAAAGAGATACCCAGGTTCGCTACTATTAACCTATTAGGCCAAAATAGTATTTTATAAAAGAAAAACGTTATAATTCGAAATAGATAATTATAATTAAAAGAAAATATAAAAATAATTAAGTTTTAATTACGGATATAAATTAAAATTTTAACGCGTTTATTTTTCTCCTATTTTAGCGCCTTTTATATTTAAACTTATTTAAATATTATAACGTACTATATAAGCGAACCGCTCGTATAAACGAGTCGCTTATTTTTCACTAATTAAGTATATCTACTAATATACGTAATCTCGGGCCAATTAAAGCAATAAATCTATAAAACGAACAACTTGCTTATATAAGCGGTTCGCTTATATAATACGTTATATATTTTATTATAATATTAAAAACTGTTTATTATCCACGTATTACGTTATTTTTAATTAAAGTTAAATATTTAAATACTGAATTTAATTATGATTAATATAATTAAGTTATTTAATAATAATTAATTAATATAAAAAGTTATAAAAATATTTAAAAAAAATTAAAAAAAATTATTATATAATTATTAAAGTTTATTTTTAAGTTGATTAATATTAATATATCTTAATAAATTTAATTAATAATACATATATTTTATTCCTATTTTTTATAAAGAGGTCTTTAAGAGAAGATTAGATATAAATTAATAAGTATGCTAGGTATATACTAGCTGGAATGTAGGTCACTGCGTAAATAGTAAAAGGCTCACTGCGCAAATAGCAAATCTCTATCAAAAATATGTCCCCGAGCCAAAACCAACCGAAGTCGAATCAACTGGAAACTACTTATAAGGAGCACCATTTAAATCTCCCGGCTTGCCTTTGCGGACCACCTCTCACTCTCCTTCCATGACCCGTTCCTCCCCAAGACGGCCCATAAACACCGCCTCTCTCCTGCCTATAAGCCACTGCCCACTTGCGCCCGGCAGATTCTCATTTCCCTCGAGCAGGATGAGAGTATCGACATACTTGCCCCAGACTGTGACCTCTTGCCCTTTCCAACTGCCTTGACCGAAATGGATACCTGTGAAATACGTCACGGCCTCTGCAGTCTTGCCATCCGCAGCTATGGAGACGGTCTGCGTCGTCAGGGCGTGCTGGGATGTAATCGGTGCCAGCCTAGAAGGGTGCGTGTCAGCTAAAAGCACACGAACTGCGTCCTAGATGCTCCCGGCTCGTCTCCGGTGACTGAACGATATGAGACTCGTATCATGAGACACTGTTCACCTCTTTTGTATAGCGTCCGCGAGATTTCGCAGCCTCTTTAAAGTAGCAAATGGATACTTGGCATCAACATCCTCCGTGAAGACTTGCTCCAGTAGCCCGAAGTCCTTGCTATCCAGCGCAATGCAGTACAGTGAGAGGGTATTCTTGATAGCAAAGTAATCAATGGGGTTTGACGGTGTCATTTCTGAGTTTCTTAGCCGTTGTTGAGAAGAACTTCACACTAAACTGGCAGAGGGAAAGAAGTCGGAGTTGGAAGCTCGCGCTCCAGACTTCGTTAATAATTGGCGTTGGGGATGTCCGGCCTGTCCGACTTTAACCGGACATGCCTTAAAACATCATCTGATTGGTCACTGATCTTTGATGCCATGCATCAGTTAGACTTTACGGACTTATTACAATTAGTCGCCCTAGTAGATCCTTGTAGCCATATAGGCTTCATAAGGCTACTATATCTAATATGAAATGATTTGTATGAGCTCAGGAGTATATGATACTGCCTGAACCGCGCAGGTTGCATCGATATTAGAACGTTACTGGACAAGTTCTGATACGCTACCAGCGAGGGAAAAGGGTGAAAAGGTGCTGAGAGACTAAAGCAAGGCTTGAGGTTACACGTTCTTATTCCTCGCTCGCTCCTACCGTTCGACAGAAGGGGGCAGGTTGTATGCCTCCTTGCCAGCAACTTATCCACGTGCCCAACATGGTGGAAGTATTTGCGCATCAGTTGATGCACATTTTATATGCAGGTGCACAAATACATTGCGCCTCAAGCCTGTCGTACGGAGAGGAGGGCACTGGGCCTCCGAAGGTTTTGGGTGCCCAAGTAGTAGCTACCATCTTCCTGAGGGACACCATGACCATAACGAAGAGCCGATGTTTCGGTAGTGGTATAACGATATTATTTTGAACCGAAATTTCCCGGTATATGCAGTGGTAGATGCCGAAGGTAGATGCCCAGCGGAGCTGTAGTAGTTACTTCTTCACCTAGAAACGCCCCAATATGTATAGACGACATGTCACAACTGTCACGGAGCAGGCTCAGCCAGGCTTTCAATCATGTCTCTTACGAAGAATGTAGAACGCCACTCATCGATGTAATAGATATGGCAGTGAATATATATATGGACATTGAGCCTTGAGACTTTGACAACACCATTTACCCATTCATCTTTCCAGCCAGATCGTACAAGCCTGTCTAGTCAGGGCAGCCGGTCAGGTAGGCAACTCACATGGCTCAGCTGCTGTGAATGAGCTGACAGGTCACCTGTTTCACAACCGCAATGATATGGACAAGGACAAAGACTTCAAGGCGGTGTATATCTGCGCCTCCGTAGCAGCCTCAACGTGGAACTTCAGGTTCCTCCAGGTCCCAGTACTACGGCAGATAAACAACAGCGTCTAACCCTCACGAGCAAAACGTCGTCAACACTCGCAGCCAGCCACTTCTTACGCCCTCCGGATGCCGTCCACCGCCAAGCGTCTTCGCGGAGGAGCCCTCGCCTCCCTGCGCACCATCCTCGACGCCACAAGCTCGCCGGAGCCCGCCGAGGCGCTCCTCCTCGCGCTGGCGTTCCGTTTCCTCGCCCTCGATGCACTCGTGAGCTTCGTCCTGATCACGGCCGTGGCCGTCGCGTCTGCGGACCCCGAGACCTTTCCCTTCGCGCCGGTCAGGGGATGCAGCATCGCGCACACGGTGGTCTCGACGCTCTGCCTCGCCGTCGGCGCCACTCTGTGGATGCGGATCTACTACTTCAAGCACCATCCGGCACCACTGCCGCGTACGGGCACTGGCTGTGTGCCGCGGGGCGAGGATCTCGGTAGCGGCGCGGGAGGGGGGCGGATGTCGTTCGATGATGCGGATCTCAAGGCCGAGGCGCGGGCTTTTGGTCCCCAGGGCGTTGTTGAGATGGACGGGCTGGGGTTACAGAAGAGCCAAGCGGCGAGTTCGTACGGACAGGCCGAGGGGCATCAGTCCACATCAAAACCCCTCCAGAATCTCTACCAGAACACGAATGAGCCAGGGTTAGACTACTCCCGGTACTACAAGAACACCATACCATTCGCGGCAAGGCACCCGTTAGAAATTCCTGCCAGCATACCTCCACTACCAACTTCCCCTGCCCGCCTCCGTCCCCAGAGCGGTGTCCCCTTAGACGCCGGAACAGTGAGGCATGATACGAGCAGGACGCCTTCCTGGGCGCCTTCGGATGAGGGCTCAGCTGTCGAATTCGACAACACCGATCTCTTCGAATGCGGAAGCCGACCAAGTAGCCGCGCAACAATAACAACTGTAACCTGCCGGAGCGGCTTCGAGGAAGAGTTCGGGTTCTTTCAGGAGCCCCATAGGGGTGCGCGCCGCCGTGCCGAGCTCTCTGAGGGTCTTGCTGGTCGCCATGGAAGTGTCAGGGCTGTGGTGGAAGATGTACCGGGTCGTGATCGGGACATAGACTCCCCTTTCACGATAGCGGACGCGACGACATACGCGGATCTCTTTTCCAATCCCTATAGAAAGGACAGTGTGTGCAGGACTGCGTCGCAAGGGAATTGGAGCTGACCGGGAAGCGAGCCACTATTGATGAGGCTCAATTAATGCGTAACACGGCATGAACTTCCCGGGAATATCTCAGTATCCTCGCTGAGGGGGGATAAAGCAAATTTGGAGACATGCAGGACGAGGCGACTGGCCTGTAACAGATCTGAAAATTACAAGTAGAATCTCAAACAGATTACGATGGCCGATATTTCAGACGAATCGGCTGAGCCTGTTCCAAAATACACGATTCTCGCTCAGTCCACTGGCTCACACATTCACTCGCGCAAGAACCCCTATAAGAACACACACAAGTCAGAGCACGGAAATTCTTCATTCGTCTGAACTCATTACGAATGCCCATTACCGCCGGCCGGCTCTCCGCCTAACCAGAACCACAATCAGGACCGGAGCCAGCTGTCATCTATCTGCGTGCATGCGGGTTTCCTCCTATATACCCGGCATAGGCACCTAGGTAGATAGATGGAATTCCCAGACGTATAGATGGGATGAGATGTGACCTCCCTTCCCCGCTGTATACAGTCGTCTGTCTAACAATAATCGAGGCCGTTTCTGTTCTAAATCTCTCGCTACGTAGCTCTAGGCGTTCGTTCTCGGAGGAGACGAAAAGAATTGATTGGCAACATACTGCCATGACAATTACGTGGCAGTCAATAGCGATATCCTCGAGGCTTTTTGCGGCTCGAGGCTGAAGGCAAAAAGCAAATTCAACAATGCGAAACGCCTGCCCGTTGTAAACCCCAGCGGAAGATTTTGGACTGCAGCCACCCCCTCTTATGCAAACGGACGGACACCAACCAACCAGTAAGCCGTGAGTAAAGAAATAGACATTGTCCCGTTAGTCTTTATCCCTGTCATCGCAGACAAGGGCGTTAAATCGCCTCGACCAAGAAGCAGTCGCCCGACTTAGAGGACGGGAGTGCGAGTTCAGAGGCTCGGCTTGGTTATATAGACCTGAAATAGTCGCTGGCTTTCTCCGAGGCACACGTGAAGAGGTTGATGTGGTAGTCGCCGCGTGCCGCGCAGCCCAGAATCATGCGGTGCGGGTGGAAGGCCGTGGCGGAGATGGGCGACCCGCGGTTCTGCTGTAGGAAGCTGGAGTAGGGCTCCATGCGAGAGAGCTCGGTGCCGTCGAGGTTGAACACCTTGACAGTATGGGAGGATGTTCCCCTGAGAATGGATTAGCGGAGGAGTCAGTTCGAAGGGAGACCAGGGCGAACTTACACTGAGAACACCGGCAAATGTTCATGAACACTTGCTGTCCGGAGGGTGTCGCTCGTTGCTTGGATCACTCGGAGCGGGTTGTCCATGCGGATATCCCACAGCTTGACCTTTCCATTCCGGCTTGCAGACAACAGTTCACGCTGCCCGCCGCGTTGCATGTGTACATTCCTGATCCATTGCCTGTCGGCGTCGTCCTTCCATTTCCTTACCATCGACTCCTGTGGTCGGAGGCGGGTATCGAATACCCTCACAGCACCATCGCCAAAACCGGCAACGAAGATGTTGCCAGTCATTTGGTCAGACGTTAATGACGTGACGCAAGATCCTGACCGTGCCGGTATGTCCGTGACACACGTCTCATAAGCGGCTGCCCAGACCCGGATAACACGGACATCGCCCGCGACCAGAACCCGCCCCGTAACCTGCTGCCAGTCAAACACCATCCCCGAGTTGACATTGCTTGGGACCATGTGAGTCAATGCCCTCCAGGCCGATGCCAGCTCTGTCGTCTTCTCAGAATCGTAGCCCCGATAGATGCGGATGACACCATCTGAAGAGCCCGTCATCAAGAAACCCGTGTCATCCTCATTGATGAACTTCATATCGCTAATTCTGGAGCCTTCAGGATTGCCATTGGAGAACCGATTCAGCCGGTTTTGCTTTTTCCAATCCCATACGTACACAGTATTACCTCCGTCAGCGACTGCAAGATGATCCTCGAACTGGTGGAAAGTCATCTTAGCCGGCTGAGCACCATTATTCATGATGCATAGTTGATTGCTCCATTTATGGTTTCCGGCAAATTGCTTTTGAGGCTGCGTTTCTCTGAGTATGTTGTCATTCCGTGATCTTCTCCACAGGCGCTCATTGTATTCCGTGCTTCCTGGTTCCTCGGCTTCGCTGGGCTTCATCTGCGGTTCCCGGAAGTACTCGATGGACCAGTCCAGGAAGGTGCTCGTAAGGGGTAAGGAAGGTTCCTCCTCAAGGTTACGCTCTCGGAAACCGCCTGAAACAGGCTCACTGGCGACATGGTAGTGGGCATGCGACCCCAATTGGTCGTTTTGCTCGGGCGGTGCAGTCCGTTCCACAGCAGATCTAAGCTTCTGAGAGGGGCTCCGTTGCACGCCAGATGGCGCGGCACGTGCAGGTTCCGCCGGTTTATCTTCACCCCACACGCTTGGGAATAAGTAGCTAGCGGTCCGTTTGAACAGACCCGGAGAAGGCAACGGCGCAGTGATGTCAGAAGCAGTGACACCCATGATACCGTTCCGAGCAGTTGAAGGCTGTTTCTTGTGTCCTTGGGCGCGGCGTGCACGCTTCCGTATGTCTTCCATCAGACTTTGGGCTTGTGATCCAACGGTGGATGAGAGGAGCGCGTTATGGACGTAATCGACAATGACAGTAGCATCACGCTGAACCTCCGGGTGGGGGTCGACAGTCAATACGAGAATATGTTTCCAGCACGCCGCGAACACCGTATTGTGCGAAAGACCGTGAGCGGTTGCCTTGATGGTACCATCGGGGTTTCGATTATCGGGCCGAGCGTAGTGCAATCCCATCCGGTGGTCTAAGCCGTCGTCTCTGGGAGGATACGACGAATACTCCTTCTCTTCGATCAGTTGTTCAAAAGCGCTGACGATGAATTTATTCTCGTAGCGCAGAACAAAGTGAGAAAGGAAGACAAGGAGCTCTTTGCGAACGAGCGGACTCCCGTCATTGGTCATGTCGAGCAATGTCCAAGCGATGGATTCTTCGATCCGAGCTACCTCGTCGGTCAAGTCCGGGATGCCCAGGAACGTTGTCATGGCATGGACTACGGCAGCTCGTACCTCGCAACACCGGTCCTTGGCCAAAGCTGACAGCTTCATCGGCGCATTCTCTCTAATACCTCGCCACTTTGCTTCGGGCAAGTCTTGCCATAGTTGGCTAATGCACAGACAAGCCCACTGACGCAACAGGAACTTCTTGTCGTTCCTGAGATGAGCCAAGCAATATGTCATGACGTCAGTCTGATTACAGACGACCTGACCTGGCTTGTAACCCTTGCACAGCATTGCGAGGATGAATGCGCACATTGCTTTGTGCTCATCGCTGTCAACCACCGGCAGTCCCTCGGAGGGTTTGAGGATGGATAGGAAGTAATTGTATCCGCTGTCCTTGATCAAGTCTGGTTGACATGAAATATCCACCGCGAGTACCCTGGTCCAAATAAAGACCATGACGGCCTTCAGCTCGGCAGCCGCGGACTGAAGCAACTTCAGCACGTAAGGGAAAATGCCGATACTTAGAGCGAGCTGAACAGCCCAAGGCCCCAGGTCCAAGAACTTGCCAAGTAGTACTAGGGCCCTAACCCTGTGTTGTTGGCTCAACAGGACCTGAAGAACAACGGGGAGCTGCTCAGGCGGTTTTTTCAGATGAGCGTCGCCTCGCATGAGATAGATTTCAAAAGCAGTCAGTTGCTCTGTGAAGAACGTCGAGCTCTGATACTCGTATTCAATGCCTTCATTCTCCTTCCTCTCCAGCATAGGCAATTGCGCTAGGGCCAGGTCGACCGCCAGATCCCAGCTCTCCCAGAGGGGATGTTGATGCGTGTCTGGCAGTTCAGGATACGACTGCGGATGACAACCATATACCATCATGATCCTCTGGGCTAAAATAAAATTTCGAAAAAGAGCAGCAACCATCAGGTCCTGTCTAAAGAACTTACGGAATAGATGCCGCGGAAGAGACGTCCAAGCGATCGTATCAGTAATGGCGGTAAATATCCAATTAAGTTCACCCAGCGGCGTCCTCCTTTCTTGCAGTCTCCCGGGGAGCTTCTTGGCCCGCTCTGGTGATATGTTCGTTCGCAGCGGATTCTGCAGGACGAAAAACCATAGGGCCATTTCCACTGGCGTGGTCAAGCAGGCCGTGAAAAGATCAGCTGGTAGGAGGGGATTCGTGGGCAGGTTTTCCTTGACTGAACACGCTGCTAAATGGAGATACGACCGGTATTTGGTCTTCTCATGGTTGGGATCAGCGGCCACAGAGGCTTCCTCCTCCTCCTCATGCTTCTCGACAAAGCGGTGATAGTTGTTGAGGATGTTCCCAGCCTCGGAGCAGTCCCAGACGAAGATGGTAGGCGCCTGAAGCCATGTTTGAAGGTCATACAGCGAGATAGGAATGTACTGAGTATAATTCTTATTAAAGACCCAGATCTCTCCCGATGCCGTAGGTTTGGGGACTCCGTGTCCGTTGTAATGGAGAAGAACCCGTTCATCTTTTGCATTTCTACGCAGCGATGTGCAGAACTTCTTAGTTTCTTCGACAGAAGGATCCAAATATTGCTTATACCTAGTACGCACTGAGATATTTTCGTACTGCTGTTGAAGGTTTTTCCCGATGGTTTCCAACGCTTTCGTTGCTGGCGGCACAAACGGATCGGTCCAAGCCTCAAGCTTGGCACCCGGATTCGTCTTAAGCTGATCCGGCGGCTCGACTCCAATATTAAGGCAGACGGCCAAAGCAGCGGATACAGTCTTCAGGCGGTCTCGCATGCGCCAGTCTTCGATCTCGTAGTTGGGCAATTTGGGCTGACCCGTCGTCTCATGGCGTCTGTCGGTGAAATACATGTACCAATTCTAGGCGAGATATTAGCTGCCAGCCCAGCACGGACGAACAATGCAAGGCGAAGAAAGTTTCTCAGGAATATCTGCTGAAAAGAAAACAGCGACGGCCGATTCGAGACGCATCCGGTCCCGTTGAGAGGAGCGCAAAAGGGCAGTCTTCAGACCTCTCGGTAGCACCAAGGGAGGTGACGGCGGCAACATGTGACAGAGAAAGCGAGCCGGACAAACAATAACGAAATAAACGTACAATAGCTAGCTGGGAGACAAAATCTGATTGGTAGTGGTCCTCAAAGCCATGGCGTGCGCCCCAATCGTGTATCTCTCCTTCCGGGCTGCTAGCAGCTTCATCCTGGCGCATCATGTGCTCACTCTTGGATCTCAGCAGAGGAGGTTTGGTGGGTCGTCGGGACCGGTTTTGTTCGGAATCGTCGTGGGACGTGACGAGGGAGAGCGAATTGCTATTCTTATATCCCGGGGCGCTTGATGGGCGGCGGTCGGTGTCGGACTGGTCGTCATCGGCGGGCGTCTGCGAAGAGCGCGAATTTGATTGGGAATTCCCGTTAGTGAGAGCAGGTCGTTGCAAACCTGAACCTCGCTCGCCTTGTGAAAGCAGATAAGTTCCGCCATTTAGGCCGTTGGTACCGCCGTTGGTGCCGTTGGACACGACGCGGGTGGGCATGACGGTGGAGGATGTACCATTAGCATTAGATCCCGGCAAAAGATTCGAGGTGTGACGGGGCTGCTGTGACGATGATGCGGCGGCGGGTGGCATCTGTTGGCCGTGGTGGGGGTTGCAGTTTTGATTTGGGTACTGGGCAGCGATGTACGCATTATACTGCTGTTGCTGCTGCTGCTGCTGACTTTGGTGTTGTTGATGAGCCGTGACGGCAGTCATGTTGTTGATATTAGGTCATGGAATTACTGCGTCGCAGGTTTTGAAGGGAATAAATATCATTATTGATTATCGGGTCATCTTCCGCTAAGTTATGTGTTCATATCCGTGATGGTATTGTATAGAACGCTTGCAAAAGGTGAATAACGGGCTGGCAATTCAGATCAGATGCGAGTGATGAGCTGGCTGGCTGGCTGGCTGGTGCGTGCTGTCGGATGTATCGCACACGGCTGGGATTGGGAATGAGGCAAGGACTCCAAAGTTGCGGGTGGGCGACGCGATACGGTTACGGAGTACACCGGTACAACGCCTCGAAAATGTATGTTGCTTGGATTATGGATGCATCCACGGGTGTATGTCCCCTTCAATTGGGTACCTACATGTACGGTAGATGACATCGAGCTCTGAAAGTAAAGGTTTCTATTGCGTAACGACATGCATTTTCGTTGGTGACATTGAGGAAGCTGTCGGGTTACGGGACGTCTATTGTACCTTTACTTACCTACTACAGTACATAGGCAACCCACACTCCCCAATATCGTGCAGTCACTCGTGTGCCATTTCGGTACAACTTGATGGACGTTGAACTTAAAAAGCCATTTTCTGATTGGGCGAAATCGATTATACAGAGCCCGAAGCGCTTACTTTGCGCACCACGTGAGTTTTTTGGAGCTAGCTACCTTACAATGTATGTATAAATATAGCAGAGATCGAATAAGTATCTCGGCCAAGACGGAACCAGTTCATTTTCGAAGCTGAAAGAGAACATTGTCCGAGGCTATGCGTATTCGAGGTGTCTTCTTTTCTCGTTGCATCTATCTCTTCCCTTCTACCACGCGTTCACCGAATTGTCTGGATGAGCCATGTACGGAGTAGATGTGAACCCGTTTGACTTGACATGCGGTCAGGGCAAGCATGATCCGCGGGGGAAAAGGAATAACTGGAATCCCCAGAACAATTCTACCTATCACGATAATAGAGGGGGAAGCGGCATCTTTCCTCTTCACCGCACACGCCAATAGGCTCTATCAGCTAGGATGGAGGTTGAGCAAGGCTGTCGATATAGTAATAGACGGGAGTCGGTGTGAGATCTGACCTGCAGGGACCACCTGTTGAAGACATCACAGCTCACTCCCACAGTTGCAAGGGTACCTATTTAAGGTTGTAACGTGCTTCCCCGCTCGCGCGAAAAAGTTCGGGAATCTTGCTTACCTGCCCTTCGTGGTCAGACCGACTCAACCATCAGGTGCCCTTCGCGCGGCCCTTCTGGTCTCTGCGATCCGAGCAAGAGCTCATTCCATAGACCAAGCTTTTTCTTTTTTTTAATTAAAGACTCTTTGAAGGTCAAGTTGCCGTGACCCACCATGGATTTCTTAAAACAGTCTAACCAGGAAGTTATTTAGCACCTTATTGGTTCGCCTGCCCGGTTAATTCTGGGGATCTGGGTTTGGTGGGGGCCCAGTGTTTCAGGATCGCCTTTTGGGAATCGGCGTCCCCTATCAATTCATCTAGGCGATTGTGATTGGTGAAGCAGGAGAGACGGTTTGCTAGCTGTCGTGCCGAGAATCGTACCTTTTCTTTCGATATTGCTATGCATGGTACCGGGGGTGGGTGGTTCAGCAGATCAAAGCGAGGGCGAACTCCTGGTTTCCATTACCTATTGCTGCCAGATACGTCATCCCGTGATACCCGTTGCTTTAAACATTTGCTGCTAGGCATTGACCGCGACATCACCAAGCGGAACAGCTGGTGATAATGTGAACGATCTAGAGGGCAAGCCTCAGATTCTGCCAGCAGTACGATCACTTTCACTGCAGGAAATATCCGATGTAACTTAAAGTCCATAGTTTGGGTGAGTTACAGTTGCTTCCAATGCCAGCCGGGTCCGCTATGAAAGCCCCCTTAAAACGTGTAGGACGGCATAGAGAACTCGGTCCAGAACTATGTAAATGGTAAAGAAGCGGGTCGCATGATACTTCCTGTCCCGCTAGAGACGACGCGAAAGACAAAGAAATCGGATATTTATCATCTCGAGGTGTTTGCTCGGCCGCTCGCATAATAGGAGACTGCCTACCTATAACTATGTATCAGGTCATCCCTCCTCAACTGCTATAATCGAGGCTGGAATATGGGGTTCCAAGTGGATTCGAAGCTTCACGATTACGAAATACATGTGTTCAAGGGTGGATCCGACCATTCATCCGGTATAGTAGAAAAATGGTCGAAGAAGGCATTTACACTTCATAAGCCGGGGTCCTTAATTTAGCTTTTGCTCAGGAGAGGGACGAAATCTATTGTTGAACCTGCCCTTGATAGGTATTATACCAGGTTCCAACTTTTCCAGGGCCCCACACTGACGTGACTAGTTATCCAATCAGAAAGGAGCGCGCCATTATTTCGCTATGCTATTAACCCATTTAAGCAGTAGTTCCACGGGGCGGATGAGGCTTGCAGATTTAACTTGCAGGGTCCGGTTATCTTAGGTACAGTAGTCCCGCGGGTCAATGTCACCTCACACTTTATATCCGTACATCTCAGGCATCGGAGAGTATGTGGGTAGGCCGGAATATCTACCTAGCAGAAGGCAGGAAATTTGGGAAGCATGCCCTTGAAAATGAAGGTTCGGGATTGTACGTATGCATAGGCGGCTTGGTAGTATCTGGGAACTGGACCGAACGTCCCTTTTAGCTGGCGGCAATTGGGATCCCGGGCGCCCAATTACTATGCGCCAAGCACATACCTGATAGGCCCCTAGGTACCTGTATGTAGTTTCTCAATCCCTCGATCCCCAACCTCGTCACCTGCAACCGTCCATTTCTCATTTCACTTATCCCATCGAGGTTGGGAGTTTATTCTTTTTACTTTCCTCCCTTTTTCCTCACTTCAAGGCCGGGATTTGAGATCAACCCCGAGTTGTGCCGGGATAGCATCTTGCAGGTAACACTGCAATACCGTGCTTGCATAGTCTACTTCCCCCTACATACATACTATCCTGCAGTTCCGTGCCTTACATAACGCCTATCGTAGCTAAATTAATCACTATAACATTTTTTTTTATTCTTTTCTAGAATATCTGGCATTTGTCCCGATACAGTAACTCATCAGCACCACGGCCAAAGGACACTACAATCGCTGGCCAACTCTATATCAATAATCTCGAACCCCCGAATTCAATTATCACTTGCGACCGAAGCGAATGAAAGAACAATCAAACGAGAGCTCAGCTAGCGATCCAACCCTCCTTTTTTATTTTTTTTTTGTTCAAGTCCTCTGTGTTTCTGGGTCCCTCTCATACGCGTATAACTTCTCAACAATTCGGCCTCTTTGAGTGAGTTTCCCCGGATCGTTGCGACACCGATCCCTTTCCTTCAGTGCACATTTTCGGCTTGAATCGATCTTAAGGGCCATAGATTCGGATCACTGCACAGCCTGCAGATTCGGCAAGAGAACCTAATGTTGGCCTAGGTATCCTAGCTGATTCGCCGGACTCTAACCACTCGGAAACCGGACATCGTATTCATGTTACCTACCCCAGCCTTCTCAGGAGTCAATCCGTAGCAACATTATTGCGAACCCTTCCCGCCGGCCTCTCTCCATTCGCCGTCTCCCTCCTGTCGCCGCTTCTTCGTTTTTCCGTCGCACACGCACTGTGACAGCAGCTATCCATAACCCCCCCAAGCCGCCGTTAAGCAAGGACACCGTCCACACGTTTGCACTTCACAAACGTCCCATGCCACTAGGAGAGCCTGGCTTGATTTCGCCATGGCTTTCCTATTCAAGTCTAAGAAGCATCCGGAGCGGCAAGGACAATCTCGAGATGGCCCTCCTGCTGGCGCTGCTGCCCGTGTCACCAGGGACGAGAAGAGCGCGCCCGCACGCTCTACCCCGACTGGAAGTGTAAACTCTTTCGACGAAGCAGGTACTCCGAGCCCGGATGTAGAAAAGTACAATTCTCGTCGGGGACAGCAAGAGCAGACACAAACGATACCACCGCAGCAGCCTCGCCAGCAGCCACCGCCGCAACAAGTACAGCAGAAGAGTGACCTGCCAGTAAGTCTCGACAGCTTTTCTGCGCCCGTGTCCTTTGGTCCATCAGGTTGATAGTCTGACAATTGCCAAAGTTCCGCAACCAGCAGTCCCCGAATCCCAATGCGTCGTTATATCCATGGTCAACGCGACAATTAGCTTTCACCTCGGCTATGCCGAGTCCGTTCCCGAGATACGGAGCTGCGGTCAATGGGGTGTCGTCCAAGGAGGGCGACATCTATGTCATGGGCGGTCTGATCAATAGCTCGACCGTGAAGGGCGATTTATGGATGATCGAAGCTGGAGGAAATATGACATGTTATCCGCTGGCAACAACTGCTGAGGGTCCCGGACCCCGTGTCGGACACGCCTCGCTTCTCGTGGGAAATGCTTTCATTGTCTACGGAGGTGACACCAAAATTGACGAGACGGATATCCTTGACGAGACGCTATATCTGCTTAATACTTGTAAGGCAACCGCTTCCTCGATTGGATCCCTAGGCAGAATGACTTACTTACATTACCTGAAAAGCCACGAGACAATGGTCTAGAGCTCTCCCGGCCGGTCCTCGACCGTCTGGCCGTTACGGCCATTCCTTGAACATTGTCGGTTCAAAGATATACATATTCGGAGGTCAAGTGGAGGGTTACTTCATGAACGACCTTGTCGCGTTCGACTTAAACCAACTGCAGATGCCCAACAACAGATGGGAGATTTTGATCGAGAATACAGAGACAACCGGCCCACTGCAAACCAAAGTTCCCCCCGCCAGAACGAACCATTCCGTTGTCACGTATAATGACAAGATGTATCTGTGAGTGCTTTCTCTTCCCCGAGACATCTTGGTTGCGTGCTCATTATCCGCCAGTTTTGGAGGCACAAACGGCTTCCAGTGGTTCAATGATGTTTGGTGCTATGACCCGCCCTCGAACATGTGGACTCAGTTGGATTGCATTGGCTACATACCCGTTCCTAGAGAAGGACATGCAGCTTCTTTGGTAGATGATGTTATGTACATTTTCGGTGGCCGTACGGAAGAGGGCGCCGATCTAGGTGACTTGGCTGCCTTTCGCATTTCTTCACGGCGCTGGTATACCTTCCAAAACATGGGTCCTTCGCCGTCGCCCCGCTCAGGCCATAGCATGACAGCTGTGGGCAAGTCGGTCGTAGTCGTGGGGGGAGAGCCCAGTTCCGCGGCCAGTCAAGTCAACGACCTCTCTACGGTCTACGTTCTCGACACGACTAAGATTCGATACCCGAACGATTCTCAGGTCCAACCAGGCGGCCAAAAGTCACAGCAGACTAGGCGGCCGAGCGCCGAGACACCGCCCGTCGCCAGTCGGCCTCCGTCTTCTCGCGAAGGTTCAATTCCTCCAGATCAGAGAAGATTAGCTGGTGGCCCTACCAGTCCAACCAGTGGGCCCGGCAAGGGACCTGGTTCGATCGACAGTCACGCACCTCCTCCAGTCAGTAATGGGATCGCGAAGCTCCCAAGAGCCGGGGGAACTACAACCCCGTCGGGACCCCCGCCTCCAGGACAAGCGCCCAGGCCGGTGGTCAACACAAATACCCCCGGTGACCGTCCCAGAAATGCATCGATTGACCGAATTGAGAGAGAAGCCGCCCGAACGCGCTCCCCGAGTCTCACCGGCCAAAACCAATCGCCTACAACGCGCGAGCCCATTAGAGAGGGCAGTCCCATGACCAACGGCCGACGCACACCAAATACACCAAGTCAGCAAGGGCAGCGCAGCGCTCCAAAGGTTGAGAGTGAAAGTGTGGAAGCACCCAAACCCCGGCAACCACGTGCGGCCCGAAGCCAGGGCTCGGTAGATAGTAGTACAGAGCCGGCTCTTAGAAACGTAGTGACCCGGCCATCGTCACCACCTCCGCCCACCCGGCAAGGCAACAATCCGTTGTCCCGGAGAGGATCTAACAGGAACTCTCAAACGGTTGCCCTGCTTAAGGAATTAGATTCTGCTCGGAACCGGAACGCGTGGTATGCCTCGGAGCTCGAGCTTGCTCGGAAAGCTGGGTATGTCTCGAATGCCTCGTTCAACCCTGCGCTCGACGGTCGAACTGCAGAGACCTTTGACGATGACGACAAACCTCTCATCGAGGCACTTTTAGCCATGAGACAGGAGCTGGCCAACGTCCAGAGCGCCGTTGACAAACAAGCGGTCTTGGCCGCCAAGCAGATCGCAGAGGCCGAGAGGCAACGAGACGCTGCAGTTCGAGAAGCTGCGTACGCCAAAGCCAAGATGGCAGCTCATGTTGGAAGCACGGCTAGCACCCCCCAACCGGATAACGAAGGCGATGCTGATAGCGGTGATCGGTCCGCAGACCTCAGCCGCAAACTCGCGTCTGCCCTTAACCTCCAGAAAGACCTCCAAAGCAGTCTGGCGCGTATAAACTCGGAGCTCGAATCGGAGAAGCGTGCGCGACAGCTGGCGGACGAGACCTCAAAAGCCGCACAGAAGAGAATGGCTGATTTGGAGGGTTACAAGCAGCAAACGTCTTCGGAGCTTGAGAGCCTAAGAGCTGAGCTACACATGGCACAGCGTGAAGCACGGGAACAGTCGATTGCTAGCGCCGAAGCCCTCTCCAGCTTACAACTGTTGCGGGTTGAAAGGGATGACCTAGAGTCCAAGCTGAAAGAAGCGGCAGGAGGTCGCGAAGAGCATGAACAGTCTCTGAAATCGTTGCGGGATGCTGTTAGTGCGTCAGCAGACCTGAAGAACCATCTGGAGCGGAAGTTGAACGAGGAGCGCGCTCAGCGGGAGGAGGCCGAAACAAACCTCAACAAGGCTAAGACAGAGGTTGAGGCCCGAACCGCGGAAGTTGTTGCGCTGAGGCAGCGCTTGCGGGATACCGAAGAGCTCGCCGAACGCCATGCGGCCGAGGCAGAAACACATCGTCAGGCCATACTTTCCGGCCTAGAGAAGATCACTATGCAGAATGCCAACCCGAACAAGGCTGATGCGGACCGCATTACTGCACTCCAGGAGCAAATCAGCGCGGCCAATAGTTTGGTTAGGAAATACCAGCAGGAGGCCGACGCTGCTTCCGACAAGCTGCGAAGCGCAGAGGAGCGCATCGCTGGTCTGGAAGCCTACCAAGAACAGTCGAGCAGGGAAGGCGTTACTATCCGGCGACAACTGCAATCTGCTCTCAAGGACACCCAGTCATTGCAGGCAATGAACGCGGAGCTGAAAAACCAGCTCGCCAGCCAGCAACTGGAGACTAATGCGATGACTGTCCAGCACAACACGCTGAAGGATCTGTTAAGCGAGAGGGGCATAAGTCCAACTAGCATTGCCCGTATGCGTGGGTTGGAATCCCGAAACGATTCGCCTGGCCCCTCTCATTCTAAGGACCTTGAGCGTCAGCTAGCTCAAGCCGTCGCTGCTCACGAGGAGACCAAGCAGACGTTTGCAATCCAGATACAGGAGTCCGAATCTGCCTTCCGTGACAGAATAGCACAGCTTGAAAACGACTATCAGTCAGCCGTCCACTACGTCAAGGGCACAGAAAAGATGCTCAAGAAGATGAAAGAGGAGCTTTCCAAGTACAAGTCGGATAATGCTCGTCTTAAGAGCGAGAATCTCGAGCTGGAAGAGCGCGTCCAGGATAGCGGAGCGGGCGATAACAGCAGCAGTGCTGCGGAGTGGCAGAACGAGCGTTCTGAGCTGATGAACAGGGTCGTAACCCTCGAAGAGCAGGTTCGAACCTCCTCAGCCGAGCTCGAGCGTCAGCTGGCCGAAGTCCGAAAGGAACTCGACGAGACCAAGCGAGAGCATGACATCGCGAGGAAGTCGAGCGACGATGCCATTCAGCGTCTGACTGCTCGAGAAAAAGAACTCGAGGAGATGCAACAGGAAAATGCGCTCCTCGAGAAACGGGCCCAGGACGCCGAACAGAAAGTAAGCCTGCTGCTTGACCAGGTCGAAAATTCCGTCGACAACTACAGGAGACAGAGTCGCGTCATCGGCTCCGAAAACACCACCATTAATACACCTACTACAAACGGCCTCGGGCATACCCGGCAAGAGAGTTCAGAATCCGGAAGCCTATACGGCGGTCTCGGCGGCGGTGCCAGGAACAGCGCGGCCCTCGACAACCTGGCCAACGAGCTCGACATGCTGCGCTCGCACTGGGAGGCGACGAACAAGAACTACCGGCTGTCGAACACCTTCGACTTCGAGGGCACTACGACGTCCAGGAAGGACGACGACGGGGTCGGACTGGGCCTCAGCGAGAGCCTGGCGGACTGGAGGAAGCGGCTCGACACGGAGGAGCAGGAGGGGGGCGTCGGGAAGGCCCAGGGACAGAAAGGCAACAACGGCCTATGAGGTGATGCACAAAGATGCCTGGACCGAGTAATGAGATGAAAAAAACAAGATCTACGTAATTCCTTCTTCACTGTTGTTCTTTGCCCTTTTGAGGAGGGTCCTCGAACAGCGGCTGCCAACTTGTTTTCTGCCCCCTTTTCTTTTTCTTTTTTTTACTTCGCTACGAAGAAAGAGAAGAGAAGAGGAAAGACAAAAACCGTGATACCCCTTTCGTACATTTCCATCCGGCATGTACTACCACCACAGGCGGGGGAGTATTGTGTTTTAACTTTATTTATATCGCGCTTGAATTATCTACGACACTTTTTCGAACCCGTTTTCTTGAAAAGATTTTGTCTCGCGGCTCCCTTCGCTGCTCCTCACAGCTCATTAGGACCGAGATGTGTTCGTTGTCGCAGACTTGATCAGTATGTGTTCTTGATCGTGTGCCAGGGAAAGGCCCTTGCGATCGCGGCTTATCCACACGCAATGCGGATTCCGTGATGATACTTTTGGGATGCTCCTCCCTCGTCCCGGGGCTCGGCACTGGGCGGAAGATGCCCGTCCACCCTGCGAGAAAGAATCCTGCGTTCTGGAAAGCTCGTGCGGCCCTCCTCCTTTTACTTATTTGGCGGGTTGGTGGTTGCGACCGAACGTGGCGGGCCTATGTAGTATAGCTAAGGAGCATCCTTCTTCGCATACCTGGGCCGGCATTAGCCCTTAGTTTCCACAACGAGCGCACTACAATTTGTTTTTGACTTCATTTTATGATCAACGAGTGGTGGCTTATCATCGTCACCTACCTACCTACCTACTTACTTGGCTAGGGTGAGCGGGGAGGAATATAAGGCCACGAGGACAATTTGGTGATTTATAGTGTGATCTTGGTGATGAGGACAGCAAGCTTCTGCTGTAAAGTACCTGTGCATTATACCTCCCGTGTCCGTCTTGATCTGTGGTGAAGTTTTTTTTTTTTAGTGTTTGATATACAATGGCGAGACTCGGTGGTGCGGCGACTGCGCCCTCTCTGCCTTCCTTGCGGCTCGGTTCGGTATTATAGATGCGTGGATGGACGGACGAGTGGATAGGCGAACGCCGGGAGTTGGTTGGATCCGATCGTCGTTAGAAGGAGTGAGTGGATGGCTCGGTTCAGGGGTTAATTGGTGCTGATCGGATTGTCGGTTTTGATACAGTCAGGCGGGATCCTAATGTGTTGCTGCTTTATCCAACTACCGCCGGCCATGTCCGGTATTGTCCATATAAAGCCGTCGTTGGATGTCTATGCAAATTGTGCAGACTGCCGTGTTAGCCGCCAGGAGTTACGAGACTGATCGATTGGGGTGGGTGGGTGCTCGCCGTCTTTAACACAATGCCTGTCTAAGTCAGAGTTGGCGGACCGTGCACGCAGTCAACGGGGCGTCTACTGCTCAGAGGCCGCTTGACTCGCTCACTGCAGGGAAAGCGTGAGATGTTGTGTTTGGGACGGTCTAATGGAAAGCAAGCAGGTCCTCTCGAACCTGGTATGTACGTACCATTGATGAAGATACCATGCCTACCTTATAACAGCATGCGAACTGATCAAGTGCGCAAGCGGTGTCCTCTTCCCATACCCACGCAACCCCTAATTATCCACCTGCTTACCGCTTTTCTGCTGCTATCGACGACTGATTCGAAGTCAGCCTACGTTCCCGTGGGCTTCAATCTCCGCGTCATCTTAATATCAACGGGGTTGGCTGAGCTTCCCGGAAGGGAAAATGGGGCTCGCCCGTTAGGCCGCTTTGCGCCCTCTCGAGACGGGGATGAAGAGGAGTCTTCTGGCGGGTTGAGAGGAAGCCTAAAACGTACCGACAGTGTTTGACCCCGTGCTGCTCGACTTGCTAATTACGACCCCTCATTCACACTGGCATTTCTCTTCGAATCACTCTCCCGTCCTCCGGAAGCCTTGCGGGCAGGAGGGACAAGTAACTTAGGTGCTATCGCGTCCGGTGAGCCCGGAAACTCCCGTCATTACTGGGACTTCTGAGGCTAATTAGTGGAAACTCATCGTTCGGTCCTCGCCTAATATACTGCCACTTCAACCCAGTTAGCTGCCAGAGTCGACCTGCATGGCGCGTGATGGGGCTAAGCCAGTTGTTCCGCGGGTGTCCTTAAGCATGCACTGGGAAGGAGCTGGGTAAACAATTAATCAGAAGAGATCAATCAGGTATCATCTTGTGTACTTATTTCATATCCAGATACTATATACTATACATCAACACATCCATCCATACATCCGGCAGGAATCGCCAACATCAATCATTATCGGGCTCCGGGGACAAGGCGCCAGGCTCTCAGCGGCAGGCTCTGGAGGTGTAAGACCTTCCCGCGGATGTACATAACGAAGGTAAGCACGCCCACGATGACGCAGATAATGTTGACGATGTAGTACCCGTCGTGGAGGATCTCGCACGTGCCGCCGCCGTTCTCGCACCTCTCCCTCTCGGCCTGGAGGGCGCACGAGAACGGCTGCGTGACCAGAGGTCCCTTCAGAGATCCGACGTCCGTCTTCGCCGGAGGAGGATGGCAGGTGGCCGTCGTGAACGCATCGACCAGTCGAAGGACGAAGTATCTGGGAAACGTACCGCCGAGGTTTGAAACGCTGTGGAGTGGGTCAGCCTGGGTTCATACCTTTTTCTGTTTAAAGGGGATTACTTCGACTTACGTAGCCAGTAGCGTCATATAGGTGCCGCCGATGACTGGATCGGCCACCCTGGCGTGGAAAGCGGAGACGGCGACGAACATGACGGTATTGGTAAACGTGGAGAACACGTGCGACGCGATAACCATGAGCATGTACCATGGCTGGACGCCGTTCGCGGGGAAGATGCTCACTACCGTCTGAGCGACGATGGCAGCGACCAGTCGACCGATGAAACCCCAACACCAGAGGCGCATGGGGGTGTACTCCTGGGACCACTTCCCGGCATAATAGCCCAATCCGATCTCGAAAGGGAAATCAATCAGCACAGTCAGTGCCATGTTTTCTTTCCCGAACCCCTTCTCCAGTAGCTTCAAGTTTGTAACGCCATCATTAGCCTGGAAGCCGATCTTGGCAATCAGGTGGACGATAATGATTGTCTGGATATTGCGAAGCTTCAGGACGTCCCACATGATCTTGTAGACATCCCAGACGCCTTCCTCATTCCTCGACTTTTCCTCCTTCTTGAGGAGGGCAAGACCGATCGTGATCGCAATGTAGGCCCAGCCCCAGAAAGTCAGATATCCTCCGAGACTTATAAGCCCAGTATCCAACTCCTCGGTCCGGAACCAGCGATTAGCAAAGTCTTTAGAATTGAAAGCCAGGAAGACGGTATAAGACAGGAACTGGCCAGCGGTGAGACCGACGGTTTGGGCAGTCGAGGCATACGAGACATTTCCCGGGGTCAACAGCGTCAGAGCCCAGCCATCGACAGCAATATCTTGCGTGGCGCACATAAAGACCAAGAAGAACCACCAGCCGGTGAAGCTCCATACGCTGGGCCCGCCGGGCTTCCCAGTCGTGGTCATAAGATCTTCCACCATGGAGCCCAGGTACAGCATGCCGAAGCCAGACAGCAGCTGAATGGGCAGAATCCAACTCTTTCTCCGGCCAACTTTAGGGCTCCATACGGCATCAACTATAGGGCTCCAGAAGAGCTTTAGAGAATACGGATACGATGCTAAGCTAAAGACACCGATCTCGCCGAAGGATAAATGGTCCTTGAGAAGAAACGGGACCGAACCGCTTGCGAGACCCATGGGAATACCCTGCAAGAAATAGAGCAAACATAACAGTATGAAATTCCTCTGGTCTTGGCGGGGAAGCTCGAAAAAGCCATGATTGTTGGGTACGGGTGTCTTGGGAACATGCTCGTCTAGCGAAAACGATTCCCGTGCCATTAGATGTGACGTAACCTGATCCGAATCCAGTCTTGTGGATGCCTTCCGCCTCATCTCGATGTTGCTCATGTTCCCGTTTGTAGAACCGTCTAAACGGCCCGTGGTCACGATGGACAATCCGCCCCGGTCTAAAGGTTTCGAGGATCGAGTTCTGTTACCCATTCGTACCTTGGCGTAGAGCCACCGGGCTTCAAGGTCGAGCAAAGGATAGTGTTTGAGGTAGTCTGGAAATAGTCACAGCTGAGAATGTGGAATGGTAATATGTAGCTGACAGCTCACAATAGGGTTTGATCGAAGTTAAGAGCAATGTGCTGAAGGTAAGCTGCAGATCGCAAAGGGGGGTGGGATACCTGTCGCAGCAGGGTATAATGCTAGAGACTGGAAGCGCTTGGCAACGTCTGGAGAGGAGGCGTATACGAGGCTCAAATGCGCACAGGCGTGTATGTGCATAGATTCGATAACGAGTGAGATGATATATGGATTGAATATTTGGTTGGGCGATGATGTCAGGAAGCGCAGAACAATGCAGTAGCAACCGTGGCCTTTTGAGATGGGACGCCTAGCGACTAAAACGTGGCAAATGAAGCAGCTGGTTTACAGTGATTGAAGTAACCAGAAGACAAGAAGCTCATAGTACTTTGTATACGAGTTGTAGTAGAAAAGGAAATAGAAGGTCTCTGGGAAGAAAAGTACAGTCCCTCTAATCCATCGCGGCAAGGCGTCGTGGCCTCTTCTGTCGTGGCCTCTTCTGCCAACGCAACCAGGACGACAAGGTAGTAAAGGGGAAAGGGGCCAATTGGAGATGCAATCCTGAGCTGGGGAAAGAGACTCGAGGGATTCTAGAAAGGGAATAGAAAAAGCTTGAAGGTTGGATCCCACTGCCCCCAGAGCGAGTGACCTGACTAAGTGCATCGGTACGAGATCCGGATAAAGTAGGTGGCTCAGATTGATAAGTATCGAATGAGGCGTTGATAAGAAAAGCCCCGTTAGCCCCACCCAGAGGTCCCCAGTTATTGTGCTTACATAGTACGTAGGTACCTACATAGGTACCTACATAGGTTGGTACATGCATGCGGCTAAGGACCCACTTGAAGTATATTGGGTCATCGCCAGTCGCGTACTTGTGTTCGCGTCCAGATTTGCTTACATCCCAAAGATACATACCTATCGGTGAATTCAAGCAAAGACACGGACGCAATGGCAAGTCCAGAACTCCAATCGCAGGAATTATCCACAGCGGACAAGCTTGACGATGAGATTGCGAAATTGCGAGCCCAAGGTAAGCAAAGCATACACACTGCTTCTATCGCAGCCGCATTCCAAGGTAGGGCCAAGAGTTACGGGCTAACATAACACCTCCAAACCAAGTCGAGTCCCTAAAGCGAGACCTACAAATCCACACGACGACCCTGCTCGCCTCGAAACCCATACAAGACCTCCTTTCCTTGCAACGGGATGACGACCCGGCCCTCGCGGCGCAATCCGGCCCCGACAAGGCCAGACTGGCAAAGCTCGCCGCAGACCAGAAAGCCCACGGGCAGCAGTGCCTGTACCGGGCGTGCGCGTCGGTGACGACGTTCCGGGTGCGGGACCCGGACCCCTGCGCCGTCGACGGGGGCCGCGTGCTCGGCGTGCGCTTCGAGGTCATGTCGAGGACGCGGTTCGCGCGGCCCTACTACGTGATGCTGAACCGGCCTTACTCCGACAGCCCGCGCCACCTCCGCGTGCATCGGCACACGGTGCCGGCGTGCGTGCCGCTCTCGGGGCTCGCCGCGCGCCACCTGCCGCCGCCAGGCCCGGGATCTCCGGATGCGGAAGCGGGCCACGACGAGGAGACGCCCCGAAAGAAGCAGGACCTGCCGCGCTTCGTGCGCGCCCTGCGCAGGGAGCTCGTGCGGTACCACAACCGCGTGGCCGTGGTCGGAGACCTGCGGAGAGCGGTCGGGCTCGACGGGGGCAAGCGGCGGCGAGAGAGCGCGGAGGCGGAGACGGACCAGTCGGCGGCGATCGCGGTGGTGGACGTCAGCGCGGCTGACGCCGAGGCCAAGCAGATCCGCATCGAGTGGGCCGACGGCAGGTCCGGGCGCCTGGTGATGGACGACGACGGCGTGATCGTGAGGATGGTCGTGCAGGGGGCCGACGGCCGGGACAGGGAGACCGCGAGACAGTTCCTGGGCGGCGCCGTCCGCATCGAGGAGGTCGGCAGGCATCTCGAGAGCACGAGCGCGAGCACGACGCGATAGGGGGGTAGTGAGCGAGCGAACACGCAACCAAGTCGTATATTGCCAATTCCTCGTAGGTGTTGTGCTCGTCGGGCTAGATATTCAGGGCCTCTCATAACTCTGGAACTCTGTCTTGTGCATTAGACTTATGTATAGCACCCAACGTGTCTACTCCGCATCACAAGAGGCTATGTTCCGCCTGTGCGTTTCATACTATACTTTCCGTTTATGGTATCTTGAACACTCCTTCAACATACTATTCATAGCTTACTTGTATGGTCTAACAGGGAGACACGACCCGAACTTCTGTTTGCACCTTTAAGTGTCAGTGCAGATGTGAAGCATGTTAACTGTATACCCGACAGTACAACACTTCACCACAAACACGAACCGAAAAAGGCCGAGTCCCTCTCACAGCACATAAGGAGCCTGCACCAGAAGCTAGGAAATACGAATCGATTGAAGGAGTGTAAGTATTGTGCTGCAAACCGGAGAGCAATATAGGAAAAGCCGTTCAGGGAGGGTCGAAGGGAGAGTAATCCTGATAATCAGCCATCATCCGTCATGTCTCATCTTCAAGTAATTCCAAAAGCCATCCATCCCAATCCGGGGAAACGAAATAAACGCCATGGTATCAGTTGTCCTTGCCGATATCGATAATGAGTACTTAATGTTACATTCTGTTTCGGTGGTTCTAGTTCCTAGAGCCAGAGAACATGGTTTCGCTGTCGATCGACTTCCACTGCCGAGGAACGTCGTATTGCCTTCAGCAGAACATCCATTCCTCTAAGCACCATCCTCGGGTTTCTTGTCATCGTTCACAGCAACTCCTTCCTCCACGTAAGCGGGCGGCACATCAGACTCTTCTTGATGAGCCATGAGGCCGGACTTCTCCTCTTCGACGACAGCCTCATTCACGGCAGCCTTGGAGCTGTGACCGTGTCCGCGATGCCGGCGGCGAGTGCTAGATGGGCGACGTACGAAAGTGCGCCAGACGTAGACAACGAATGTACCGACCATCATACCAAGGACACTAGCCGTAACGCCGGCCATGATGCCAATAGCAACCGGGAGGAGAATCTGGGTGGCGATGTTCTTAAGGAGGTGCTTCCAGCTATGCTTGAACTCGTGATGATGATGAGCATGGCCTGGATGGCCTGGATGGTGCGGACGGTGCGCCGCAAAGTGACCACTCTCCTGATTAGTATGGACTGGGCGGCCCCCACAGTGCTTGCCAGGTCGGAAGCGACCAAACTGTTGTTTGGCCATAGCGAGCCATTTGCAGAACATCGTGGTGCATTCCTTCTGGGCATCCATGGGCGTCTCATGAGCTGTCTCGGAGACGGTAGGCGCGAGGTCGGCGATCATTAGTTTGCCCGAAGGAGTCTTGACGAGCTTGATCTCGACGTTAGGGATACCATCGACGAATGCATTCCCAACCTCAATAATTTGAAGATCAACCACAACGAGCTCGAGCGCATCATCACTATCGGCCGAGGGCACGACGCGGATCTGCAGGCCGAAACCAAGGTTCTGAATGCTATGGGGGCGTGGGCCCTTGAAATGATGGGGGCGTTTCATCTTCTTGTCTCCAAATTCGGGGAGGAGAGCGGCAGTGAGGGTGTTCTTAAAGGGGTCGGACTTGGGATAGAGCTCGTATCCGTTCAACATGAGACGGTCGACATCGTCGGACGGCTCGATGCTGAAGTCCAGCTCCAGGTGGCTCGGGATATCCGTGTTGATCTCGGCATTGCCCTTCTGTCCCTTCCAGTGAGGGAAGACTCGAACGGGGCAACCAGGGCAGTTTAGCTTCAAGTTCTGGGCCTGGGCAACCTTAGGGACGTTGACATCGAAGTCGACTTCGGTGGGTACGGGAAGGGTGGTGATGATATCGTCGACAGATACGTCGGGAGGCAAAAGGAGAGCGTTGGTGGTAGCCGTAGCCGTCAGTCCGGCTGCGGCCAGAATGGACTTCAACTGCATCTTGGAGGTGGATCCTCTGCAGTAAAAATCGTAGATGTGTGGGTCACTTTACGGTTGATGGGAAAAAGTAGTTGAAGAATACAACGAAGGAGGGAGAGTTGAAAGAAAAAGGGTTGAGGTTGTTAGAGTTTACGACAGTTGCATGTTTTGACGTGTCTCAGGTGAACAGCAGTTGAAAGTTGCGCGGCCCAGGCGGCGGCAGTGCATCTGACATAATAGTACCGTACTGCGACAATCGGCGTATGCAGCTAAGCGATCTAGTCCATTCAGATTGGACAGCAGCTTCTAGAAATGCAGGAGCCACAGAGCGCATAAAAGACGAGCACCGTGCCCCGTGCCCCATATTCCCCCGTCAGAGCCGATCTAGCGGCTTTTTGTCCAATAGCATTATGTCATTACCACGTGACTCGGTTCGTATCCCTTAACATCAATGCAAAGCTTAGGCACCTTGAGAGGTACCTATGCGATAGTGGAATTTGGGTTATTACGCCACGAGAGGAAAGCAATATTGGACAAGAGGTGAGGCTTCTTAGTGTAAGCCTATAAGTGCGGCTGATTGACCCGAGGGGATCCCGTCAAGGCCATGGCCTGCTCAACGCAGTGACGGTCAAATTGTGTTTGAAGATCTGGTTGAAAATGTCTACGCTGCCCAAAAGCCTCATGCCATCTCGTAGTTGAGCAGGGCTAGTCTGGGGCCCCCACAAGGAATCACAATAGCTGGCTCTTACCTAAGCATCGTGGTTAGCTTTTTCCCATTCGTCACGGTACCCAGGAGTCCAGGACGTAAGTATGTCTTCCAAAAAGCTCCCTTCCAGACCTTGTGAATGCGTTCAGCAAGGGGACTCGTCAAAAGTGCAGTGGGAAAGCGCTGATAAGTTTGGACTCGTTAGAAGATGCGGTAATTCTAGAAGAATTGAGCAGGGCTTCTTGTCCATTTCGCAGCAAGTAACTGACGGAACGAGTTGTCATATTTCATCATTATCTACTTGAGACGAGCCTTGTCAAAAAAGCATTGTCTGTTGGGGGCATTCGTAGACGGCGATTAAGAGCGCTAGGGGCGAGGCGTTTGGGCGATGTCCTAGTTGTCAGTACGTTCAGCGTACTCAATATGAGGTGTAACGAGGTCCTTGACCTTGGGCTCAAGGCGGCTGCCGATGGAATACTTGCGCAGTCATCACCGGTTGCTTCACCGTCAATCCGTACCTTCCCTTCCATCTTGAGAAGCTAAAAGCGATAAGTGACAGGAACGTCAAGCTTAGTAATATCAGGAAGGCACACCTTCAGCAACTCGTTATCGCCTGTCGTTCGGCCATAATACGTGTGCGTTGGCCTCGCACAAAGCTACTTCTCGACACGTCCGCAGCATTCTCCGTAAGGAGCTCTCTCTAGTACACTTGTCATACTTCACATCGTAATCCTCCCTTCTCACAAAGTGTTCTAAGGCAGCGCGGCCGCCGACACGGGAAAACTCTCCTTGACAAGAGCTTTCCTATATTAAAAGAGATGGAGTCGTTGTTGTTGCCTTCAACAAAGACTCGACGCGGTTGCGGTCTTCGTCCTGACGATAGTGGGAGACACTGGGAATTCCAAAGAGAAAAGCGGCGATACTCCGCCGGAGACGCTAGGTAAAGAACAAGGGCACGCTGTATGCCACTGCCCCGATCATTCGTTAATTATGTCTCCCACACGCATCAGACATGCGTGCTATAGTCCATTACGCTGTCGCTGCTGATCTCGTGCCCTGCAATATCCGACTAACAGATGCTATGTAACATGCACCGCGCTCTGTACGTCTCCGCAACGAAGCACAGCCCCAAAGCCGCTGCGCTGGAAAAATGGTCAGCAAGGATAACAAGGAGGACAGCCCCAATGCAGAGTATGGGGACACCGGCGAGAGACCTATTCAGGCGACGGTCCGGAACCCGTGTCCGAGCTTAAGCCGGACGCCGAGGAGTCCTAGGCAGATATTAAAGAGCACCAATTTCGAATCGAGCAGAACATGGTCCGGTTTCCTTAAGCAAGCAAGTCCTCCTTTGTCGTCCACTGTTGCAGCACTCGCGGCGACTGCTTTGACTCCTCCATACCCACCCTAAGCGCTGCTTACGGCCGCCTTCGCCGAGTGCAAAATACGGTACGCGGGTTCGAACATAAGGAAGGGCCCGAATTCCCAAAACTCAGCGTCGGCGTGGTAAGGGCAAAAGCCATCATCACCCACTGGATAGAGACAGACAGGGGCTGATTATGCTAGTTGAGTCGCCTCTGGCCGCCTAGCTATATCCCGTCGCTGCCGTCTATATATGCCGAACGAAATTTCTTTTCTTGATTAAGTTAGCCGACTCATCAGCCTTTATATCCCGTTATCCAATAGATGAATACTATCGTCGGATAAACTTTTACTATTCGGTATCCATATTCCGGCTACTGCACATAAGGTGGCTCAAGTTGAACATCTTACAAAACAGCATTAAGATGGCTATTGGCCTAGCGGTTCTCAGGGCGTCGTGGACGTTAGACTTGCACAGGAGATGCTTCGCGGAAAGGGGGGGTGTTTGGTAGGTACGAAGTATTACTGGAGTCTATAACGTTTCACTGTGCTTGGACGTCAGCTCGGGATATTTACATAGGCGGTCAGAGGTGAACGAAAGGACACGACAGGCGATGAATACCAAGGGTTGGTGGGCCACACCAGAAGCCCACCGCATCGTCGATAAGGTGAAACTACCCATTACGAAAGAATGCGGTATAAACAACAGGTGGAGAAAATCGAACAAGGTGGGCCACTGAGACTTGCATTCCAAGCCATATTTACCACAAGTGAGGTTGGACTTGGTATTGAAATACCGGCATTAGTAAACGCACAAGGAGCTACCTAACTATCGAAGTCCAAAAGCGACTTTGTCAGCTGTTATGACGCTGCTACAACCCATCCTAAAAGGAGGTGGCTCAACTGTTTATGGTCAGAGCCCGCCCAGATAATAACTCGCTGGGATCATCTCGATCCTTAAACCGATCTCTTCGTATTAAAGGCGAGCTAGCGGATTCCGGGACACCTATGTAGATCTGAAGAGTGGATAGATAACTACAAACTCCGACTTCATCATCAGACCCAACTCTTGACAACACTGAGACCGACATCCTGAACCATGCTACCCCATTCGTGCATCCCCTTCCGTCAGGTGCAGCCTGGCTGCCTTCGCCCAACCCGTTCTGATTCCACGAGTGAATCCTGGGTCACATATCCCCCATTGCACGAGTGTGGTCCCCCGAACTGGCGGAAGCATGCAATACGGCCACGTGATTCCGAAGCGTCAATCGAAAGCTTACCCATTATCGTCGCACCGCCCGCGGCTGTCTGGGCGCTAGAATTGTCGGCACTAGTAGCTGGCTTTCTCCCATACGACGGAGCCGAGGGGGGGTGCCGGATAGATACGAGGCCTAGCTGTCCTTCTGGCAGCCAAAATGGCCTACAAGCCGCACCAGGAAGTAGTTTCAACGGATGAACGAGGACTACTACCATCCCAGCAAACTCCACTTCAAAGTCCTCAGCGCGAAGAGGACGAAAAAGCTGCGGACGCTCGCGAGGAGGGATACCCTGGGTCCTTCGCTGACTGAGGACACATTCGGCTTGGGCGTACAATAATGGTGTATCAACTCAGTGTCTATATCCGGCTGGTGGGAAGGGCGCTGTGGCTACGATCTGTCCTTCGATATTCCAGCCTCGACGAGTGGGAAATAATGAAGGCAAGGAAGTCGGCAAAGAAGGAAGAGAAGGAGAGGGGTTTCGCTTAACAGACCGTCTATAAGATACGATCTCCAGACGAGTTGCTAAATCTCCCTGGGTTAACGTCGGATCCTGTCAGATATAGGGGACGTCAGTTGTATTGTTTTATTCGGCTAGCTACGGGTGCTTCTTATACGCGTACAAAATTAATATAACCTATTAGCGGAACATATATCTTCCGATCAAAAGGAGCTTTTCCGTATATAGGGTGCGTTTAATACCTCCTACTAGCTGATATACTCTCTTAACGCCTTAAAGCATTTATGGCGTTAATTGTTACATGTTATTATTTTTAAAGTTATAGTTTTTCATTATACCTTTCCTCCGGTAATTATATTTTTTTTACCGTTCGAACGTTTCCGTAATATTTTTTAATCTTAGTTATTTTTTAAAAATACTTAAATAGTTTACGTAATAAGGTTTTAATTAATTTATTAATTAATATATCGTCTAAAAACGTATAATTTACTTTAGTTATATTTTTTACGAGCTTTTATAATTAATAATTATATATATTTACGTATTATAGTTTTATTTATAATAAGACGATATCGGCGTTAATAAATCGTATAATTTGTTAATTATCGTATAATATATTTAGCTGTTTAATATTTAAAGTAATTCTTAATTCGTTAATTAATCGCAAGTTAAATAAAGTTTTTTTATAACTTACGTAAAAGATAATAATTTCGTTTCGGTTATAGAAGTAATTATTATATTTTATTTATTCGCCCGTTATTTTTTTAAAGTAACTTTATAACGTAAACTTGAATATTTTTTATCGCTTATATTATCCGTAAAAAAAAAAACGTTACTTTAAATATTTAACGAATTTTCGTTTCCGAATTATACCGTTAATATTTTAATCCGGATTAAATATGATATCATTCGACTAATAACTTTATAATATACTTTATTCGCGCTTAAATTAAATCGGGAAAATTAAAATATAATAAAGAATATATCGGGTTATATATTAATTATTATATATAGAATAAAACCGATTTTTTTCTGATACTTATTAACGGAATCTAAATAAGTTAAATTTAAATTCGGTAATAATTCGACGTTTATTATTAACATATTTAGGAAATTATTTAAGTTATTTTTAGAGATCAAGTTAATTAGTTAATTTATAAAGTTAGGTTAGGATAATTAATTTTTTATAGTTATATTTCTATTTATCTCGATACCGAGAAATTATTATAAATTTTTATCATTTATAAAAATATACCGTTTATTACCGTGAAAACTATTAATAGTTGCCGTATTCGAAGATACTAGGTAAAGTATCTATCGTGTTAATTATTGGTATAATTACTTCGAATCTTTGGCTCAGCCTGGATAATACGGCTTAAACCTAACGACCTTGCATAATTTATCTTTTATAATATAAATAAAATAGTTTAAGTTTTTAATATTATTTTAAAAAAATAACCTTTTCGTTAAACTATATATTTCGAATAGTAATAACTTAATTAATTAGCGGGTTTTAAATCTTATAAGTATTCGTAAATCGATAACCGATTAAAAAGTTAATTTATGTTTTAGTTTTTAGTTTTAAAGTTGTTTTTATAACGGTAATTATTATAACGTAAATTATATAGCCGTATATTTATAAGTAGATTTATTACGGTTTTTAATTAAGTAGTATAATACTGCTTTTTTTCGTTAACTAAATATAATAAATCTCGTATAAGTTTCGTTAAAAAAGTACCTGTTTAAAAATATATACGATTAAAAATAAAAATAACTTAACGTTATTCCGTATCGTAATCGTTTTTTGTTTAATTATACCTTTTAAACGTTTTATACTTTTATTCTAAGCCTAGGTATATAATATTAATAGTTCAAGTTTAATATTAAAAAAAATGTAATTAAAGTATATTTCGAAATTAGGAATTTTTTAAGATTTCGTTATCGTATTCGATTATCTGTAAAAAGACCTTATTTTAGTTTTTTAAGATTTTTAAAAAAATGTTCGAATGTTGTAATTAATATATCTTGCTTTCGATTTTTAAGGTAAATATCCTAGATAAAGCTTAAGTATTTATTAGTTATAAATATAATATATTTATATATTTTTTAAATTTTTTTTTAAAAATTTGTAAAATCGACAACGATTTTTTAACCTAATCTGAAAGTTTCTTTTTTAAGTTTATAACGTATTTATTTCTTAAGTTTCGTTTTACTATATACTTAGTATTCGATTATTTAAAACTTTTTAAATAATTTCTTTTTATATAAGATTATAATTAAGCGATTATTTCGGGCCTTAAAAAATTTAGTTTTAGGTATTATAAAATATCGTTATTACTTTACGATAATTTCCTTATTTATAAATTAATGTTTTATTTTTAAATTATAAAAATTATATAAATAACCGTTATATTAATATTATCGATAACGAATTAATCTCATTTATTTATTAACGTAATAATTCTTTAATTATATTTATTTTAAATAAAAATATTAATTTTTCGATTATTTTATTATTATTTCTTTAAGTTACTCGAAAAATATCAAATTATATACGAAATTTTTATAATAAGTTACGTTATATAAACGTAACGTTATTAAGCCGTTAAAATCTTAAAATAATACGTTTATATTATTATATATTTTAATTAAAAGGAAATTATTTCGTACGTATATTTCGTTAATTTAAATCGTTAATTTATAATTTAAGAATTAATTTATTTTTTAAGTAATTTTTTATACTTTTCGATAATCGGTTAATTTTTTCCTTTAAAAATTAATCGGAAAAATATTAGGTTTAAACGTATATTATTATGTTATCGTTAAAACGGAAATTTCCTAGCGTTTTATTAGGAAAATTTATTAAAAAAAGCTTAAATAGGTTTTATAACGAGTTCTTTATATATCTGACTTTTAACGTTTTTACTTATTACCGTTTCGGTTCGAATAAAAACCTTTACAATTACCTTATTTCGATTTACGTTTTAATTTTTTCTTATTATTAAGAACTAATATTTATAATATCTTTTTAATTAGGACTATTTTATTAAAAAAGATTTATAAATATCTTATAAAATATTATAAATATTACTTTGATATTTTTCGATATAAGGTATAAATAAATAATAATTTAGTAATTTAAAATATTAACCGTTATATTTTAATAATTAATTATATTATTATAAATCTTTATAATAAAAGCTAATATTATATATATAAAGTTATTAGGTTTAAGTCGTATTATTTAAGCTAAATTAAAGATACGAAATAATTATATTAATAATTAATACAATAAATACTTTATTTAATATTTTTAAATACGGTAATTATAAATGGTTTTTACGGTAATAATAAATTATAGGTTTCGGTTACGAAAAGTTTTATTCCGAAATCGATTGTTACGTAATGCCGATAAATTTCGACCTTAATAAACCTTATGCCCTTTAGTTAGTTCGATAAAGGGAATTTTTTAAAATGTAAATAATAATTTAGGAAATATTAAATTTTTCGCGGTAAACTTTAAGTCCGTATAAAATAGCTTTGTAACTTTTTACCAGTTTTACGATTTTAACTTCGATCGATTTTATAATTTTTCGAATTTTTATTAATTAAAATAATTAAAATATACCGGGTAATTCTTATAATAAAATACCGGTATTTCGTAAGTATAAAATCTGTACGGAAACCTTTTTTTAAAGTTTTTAAATTTAATAAAGTTTTAAAACGAATTAAAAATATTAATACCTCCGTTAATTTAATTAACTTTTCTTAAAAAATTAGATTTTATTTTTAATTTTCGGATACGATTTAATTTATATAAGTAAAAATAATTAAAAGTTAAACGATTTTATAATAAAAAATATTAACTGTATAAAGAAATTATTAAAAAACCTAGATATAAACGGTAAAAGATTTAAAAATTTCGAAGTTTAATTTTTGGTTCGATATAAAGAAAATTACAAACGATAATTTATCCGGCTTTTCCGGATTACGAAAACCGTTTAGAATTCGATTAAGAATAATCGTTAATAGGGGTATAACAAAGCAGTTTAAAATTATTTAAGAGAAAGTTAAGGTTTAATAAAGCCTAGTAATAGATAGTATAATTTATTAATTTGTCTAATTTAGTTTTACGATTACGTCTCCTTTAAAGAGAGCTAATATTATATGTAAGTTATTAATTTATAAGATTATCGATTTCGTTTTTAAAATATTATATTTTTTTTAAGTTATAATTCTTTATTATTTTACGATATATTTATTTGGTTTTTTTATTAATTTTAAAACTTACTTTATAAAGTTATTATTACCTTTTTAAATAATATCGTATTTATAATATATATATCGTAAAGTCCTAGTTATAAATTTACTTATTTTCGATTATTATTTCGAAAATATTCGTTAATTAATTCGTATAGTTAATTTAATCGAATAATAAATATTTTTCGGAAAATAAAGTATTAATATACGTTGAAAAACGAAATCGTTTTTTCGAATACGAAATTATATCGGGTTTTATTAGATTAATAAATTAGAAAAGTAATTAATTAAAATCGATATACTCCTATAAATTAAAAATGTACGGTTTAAATTAAAATTTATCTTTAAAACTATTCCAGGTTTTAAATCAGTTATAAATAATAAAAAACGTTAATAATATCGTTATTTTTATAATTAATAAAATACATAAATAATTACTATTAATATCTAACTTACATCGTTTAATAACAGTTAATTAATTAATAATAACGTAAATTAAGAGAATAAAAATTTTAATGATTAAATACAAAGGATATTAATTATATAGTTTTATTCAGCTAATTACGAGTACTTTTTATACGCGTGCAACTTTAATATAGCCTATTAGCGAAATATATATCTTCCGATTAAAGAGAGCCTTGCCGTATATAAAGTACGTTTAGTACCCCCTCCTAGTAAATAAATCCCGCCTAATAAATAATACTAGTAATAAATAAGATAATTCTCTATAATAATAAGTAACTTTTATAATATTAATTTGTAATATTGTATAAATATTATAATAAATTAATTTCGGATAAAAATAATAAGTCTTAATCGAAAATATAAAATATAAAATTTTAATAAATTTATAAAACGATATATTTCAACCTATTTTATATTATAACGTATAAAATTAAATAGCGTTTTATAATTTATTATAATATATTTAAACGTTTAAATAAGATAAAAAATTAATAAATTGGATAGTATATAAAGAAATATATAACTATGCTTTAATAAAAAAATTTATAAAACAATAAAAGCTGTTTAAAGATAAAAAAAAAAGATTAAAAATATCAGATTAATCGCTTTCGCGGTTATGATAATAAAAAATATATTAAATTTTTTTTTTAAAAAAACGTTTCCCTATACGCGATTATTATAAAATTAACGAATATTTCATTTTTGATTTATAGTCGAAATTAATTAGTATAAAATAAGAGGTTAAAAACGAAAATATATTATTAAATCTATTATAAAAATTTAATATATTAATTATAGCAAACTTATAAAATTAACTATAAAATTAAAAGCATTTAACGTATTATATAAGCCAATTACTTCTATAAGTAAAACGTTCTTTTTTTACTTTATTTAAATTACGTAACTTTAATCGTTTATTTTTTAATATTAATAATATAAAACGGCTTTTAAAAAAACTAGGATAAATTTAGCCGTTTAATGTTTTTTAAAAAAGAACCCGAAAGTTAGTTATAAACGGCTCTATATAATATATAACGTTTTCGAATTTATTTTAAAAAAATCGATATAATAACAAAGCTTACCGAGCCGATATTAATTTTAATTTACGAAAATTAATACCGACTAAAAAAATATCGATTATCGAACGAATCCTTAACTTAAATACGTAAACGTTTTTTTATTTAGTTTTAATATATTAAAGATATAGCGAATTTGCTATTTGCTTAACGCGTTACGATACGTATTAGAATTAATTCGGCGTTTAACTTTATTAAACGGAAATTTTTTTTTAAAACATATTTAAATCGAAAAATAAATTATTAAAAGGTTTTATATGAAAATTTAATCTCCCTAAAGGAGACGTAACCGTGGAACCAAATTAAACAAATAGATAAATTGTGTTATTGGTTACTAAGCTTTATTAAACCCTAACTTTACAGGCGTTTTACTTTAAGGTAATTTCAGACTGCCCAGTTATGCCCTTATCGACAACCATTTTTAACGGAATTCTGGACAGTTTTCGTAATCCGGAATAACCGGATAAATTATTGTTCGTAATTTTTTTTGTATCGATTTAAAAGTTAAATTTCGATATTTTTAAGTCCGTTATCGTTATCCTTTAGTTTTGCCAGTAATTTTTCCATAAGCTGGATATTTCTTAATATAAATTTACGTAAAAACCGATTATTTCCGTTATTTTAAATTAAATCGTATCCGAAAATTAAAAGTAAAACCCGATTTTTCTCGGATAGGTTGTTAATATCGACGGAAGTATCGATATATTTTGCTCGGCCGATTATTTTATTTAGGTCGGGTAATTTGATTAAAACCGTTTCCATCGAGATTCCGGAGGTACGGAATATTAGGACTTTATATTCGGACTTGGCCGGTATGTTTTGGTTATTTTAATTGATAAGGGTTTAAGAAGTTTTAAAATTAATCGAAGTTAAAGAAATTATAAGATTGGCGAAAGGTTGCAAAGTAGTTATTTTATACGGACTTAAAGTTTATCGCGAAAAGCTTACTATTTTTTAAGTTATTATCTAAGATTTCCTTTATTAAATTAGTTAAAAGGTATAAGGTTTATTAGGGTCGAAATTTATAGGTATTACGTAACAGTCGGTTTCGGGATAAGGCTTTTTGTAATTAAGGTACAATTTATCGTTACCGTGAAAACTATTAATAATTGCCGTATTCGAAAATATTAGGTAAAGTATTTATCGTATTAATTATTAGTATAATTACTTTATATCTTTGGCTTAGCCTGGATAATACGGCTTAAACCTAATGACCTTATATATGAAAATTTAAAGGTATTTCGTAAGTAATTTAAGTTTATTTAAGTTATAATTATAAAATATAATAACGTACTATATTACCTTATAAGCTAAATTACCTTATAAGTCGTTTTTCGGCATTTTGCGATAAAAAATCCAAATTAATTAATTATAACATATTAAAATAATATAAATTAATTGGATTTTTTTTCGCTAAACGTATTTATAGTTTTTTTTTTACAAATATACGTATTATGTCCGGGTTTACCATAAATGTTATATTTCCGTTTTTTCGTTATAACCTTTTTATAATAATTACCTTTAACCGTTATTAAATACATTTTTTTATTACCTTCTTTTTTTTAGGTTAAAAAAGTTTATTCTTCTTATATAATAAATATTCTTTTTTTTTAAAAAAACGTTTGTTTTTAGTTTTTCGGCATTTATATATAATATAGTTCGTTTTATATAATTAGGTAACTTTTTTCCGAAAAAAAGCTACTTTATATAAAAGTAATAAGTTACTTTTTATGAAAAAACTCGCCAATTTAACGATTTTTATCGGCGAGCTACCCTAATGATTTTAATTTTTTTTTATAAATAACGTTTTTGTTTTGTTACTTTTTTAATATTTTTAAGGGTTTTTATAAATAGAGAACGAATAAAATCGGCAAAGGTTAACGGGGAAACGGTTAACGTAAGTATAATTAAAAAAATTTCGAATTCGGAAAAAAAGTAATTAAAATTAAATTAAATAAAGTTAGTTTTTACAAATTCGGATTTGATATTATTAAACGTTATAGTAATTTTAAATATGTCGTAAAAACTGGCAAAAAAAATCTCTTTTAACGATATAAATATAATAATGTTATATTAAACCTTTAATATATAACGAATAAATACGCGGATATATAAAATATAATAATTTTATAATTAATGTAATATTTTTTCGAATTTTATCGAATAATAATTTTTGTAATTTTAAAAGATAAAAAGTTTTTTCGATTTTTTCGTATATATTCGAATATATTAATCGAAATATTAAATTTATTTTAAATTTAATTTGTTTGTTATTTAATTATTATTATTTAATACGATTTTTTAATCGATTATTAATAATAAGTTATTACGGAATTAAAATCTTAAATAATTTTTTCCCGTTATAATAATAAATAACGGAATAGCTTAATTTTAAAAATTAACAATTTAAATAATTATAATTTATTTTTTATTTTTTTATTAAATTTATTTAAATTTTTTACGGTTTTTAATATTAGTAATTATTATACCCGTTATTATAAAAAGTTTTATTAAAAATTTAGTTTCGTTAAAATTGTAAATATTTTTTTATAATACCGTATTTTGTAATAACAATCCGAATAAGTTCGAATTATTTGCGAAATATTTCTGGATTTTCGTATAATATTTTTTAATAATTAATATTTCGATTTAAACGCGTTTAAAGTTTTTTTTACCGTTTAATAAATTTCGACGTTTAATTAATTGCGATAAGTACTGTAATGTATTCAGTTAATAATAAATTCGTTATATTTTTAATATATTAAAACCGGATAAAAAACGTTTACTTATTTAAATTAAAAATTCGTTCGGTAATAAATTTTTTTCGGTTAGCGTTAATTTTCGCAAATTAAACAAAATATCGGTTTAAGTACGTTAACCGTAATATCGGGTTTTTAAAGTAAATTCGGGGATTTTATAAAAAGAATAATGTTTTTTAAAATTAAATTTTGGGTTTTATTTTTTAACTTAAATAATTAAGTTTATTTTAAATTTTTTTATAAAACGTTTTATATTATTAGTATTAAATAATTACTGATAAAAATTAAATAGTAAATATATTAATAAAAACGGCTTACGAGATGATTTAGTTTACGAAGTGGTATAGTACGTTATTATAAAAAAGATATTTATAATTTTAATAAAAGAAGGTTTTTAATAAGGCTTTTTATAGTAGCAGGTATAATTATTATTAATATTAAAAAGCGTAAAAAATTTATATAAACTTAATACGAATATAGAAAATGGTTTATAATAATATAAGTTATTAATTTTTAAAGCTAGGCCTTATTTTTATTTAATTAAAATATTACTATACGCGAAAACGGTTAAACGATAAATATATTAAAACGCTTATTAAATATTTAAAATCTCTTTTTTATTTTTGTTAATTACGAAAGTTATTATAAAATTAATAATATTATTATATTTTATATATTAGCTTATTTCTTTTCTCGGGTTTAACTTTTTAATGTCTTGTATTTTTCCGTATTAAAATACATTTATTTAATTTATATTAAGAGTTTTATACGATGTTATGTTATTTATATTATTAAAAAAGATTTTATTACCGGTTTTTACGATACGTTTAAAGCTGTTATAATAACCGATAATATTAAATCCGAATTTTTAAAAGCGTGATTTGTTTTATTTAATTTTAATTACGTTTTTTCCGAGCTAAAAGTTTTAATTATATTTATATTTATCGTTTTTTTACTTACTTTTAATAATTCAGCCATTTTTTTATTTGCGAAAACTTTTAAAAATATTAGTAAAACGATTTAAAAGGGATATTATTTGTAAAGAAAAATTAGAAATTACTAGGGTAGCTTACCGATAAAGATAGTGAATTAGGTCGGGGGGACTTAGTCCTGATCAGTAGGTATCCGAAGAGAAGGTCACGGGCAAGAACATAGTTGGAGCAATATGCAAAATAACGCGAATCTGTATTAATCGGTATTAAGACCGTAAAAAAAGATTGTCGACGATAATAAACAACAACGGGGTTACGCTCGAAAGAAAAGAGCCCCTAGAAATACTCTCAAAGCTAAGTGGAACTGATCAACTAAGCCTTAAGCTAAGTCCCCAAACCCTGCACCATTTTAATAGTTAAATGGGTTAATTTTTTAATAAAAAGTCATTTAATACTTTTATACGATATCTTTTTTTTTTGAAAAAAAAAGGGTTATTTTCGCAAATCGAATTACGTCTTTAATAAATGCCGAAAAATTAAAAATATACGTTTTTAAAAAAAAGAATATTTGTTATAAAAGAAGTATAGGTTTTTATAATTAAAAAATAGTAATAAGTTATTGTAATTATTAAAGATTAAAAATAATCGTTATAAAAGAGTTTAAACGAAAAAAACGGAAATATAACGTTTAAATAAACCCGGATATAATACGCGTATTTATAAGAAAGTTATAAAAACCTTCGACGAGGAAAAATTTATTTAGTTTAAATTAATTTATTACGTTATAATAGTTTTATTTAAATTTATTATCGTAAAGTGTTAAAAAACGAGCAAACCGTTTATATAATATATTATTATTAAATATATCGACTTTTTATAAAAAGGATAACAGTATATATTTTTTAAAAATTTCGATATAAATATAATAATATTATTATATATTTCGAAATAACGTAGGATATAAGCGAACGAGCTATATAAGCGAGCGAGCCGTTCGGACCTATATAGTAAAATCGGATTTTTAAAAATTCATAATTGTCGGCAGTTGGTGTTTTAAAATGATTACGGCTGGTGGGCTCAGGCTAAAGGATGTTGCCTAGGATACCCTTTGTTATAAAAAAACCTTTTAAGTATGGATTATATATATAAGGGCGGTTTACCTTAAACGTTTTTAGTTTGTAAAATTATTAATATAAAGTTTTACGTTAATATTTTATATTTAATTATTATAATTATTAATATGGTAATATTTTTTGGTTAATTAATAACTTAGTACGTTATACGAAATGGTTATTTGCAGGTTAAGTTAATAAAAAGAGTACGAGATTTAAAAAAAAGTCGTTTAGTTAACGATTCGAGAAAAAGTTAGGCAGTTGACGATAGTAAGCAAGTAATAGAATTTTGGGCAGTTCTTTATTAAGCAAAGCGGCTTATCCGAAACCTTTTTTTTTTTTTTAATTAGGATTTTTTTATAATGGGGATATTTTTTAGGATAAATTTTATAGTAAGGAAAAGAAAAAATAAAAGTTTATATTAAATAGGGCGGTAAAAAAGAAATTTGTTTTCGGGGCGTTTTTAAAAGATATTTTATTATTTTAATAGCCGAAAAAGAATTAATTTAGAACTTTTATTTAAAAATAATAGATTATAACGGACCTGAATAAGTTTTATACGTTTTTGGGTATTAGTATAAGCGGTATTAGACGTAACGTTAAGGTACGAAAAGATAAGTATTAATAGGTTGAAAAAAAGGTTAAAAAGTTGAAATGTTAAAACGAAAAAAATAACGATATTATGGAACGTATAAATATTATAATAATACAGTTATTAGATATATTCTAATTTAAGATATAAAGTTTTAAAAGTTTGCGTAATATAAGTATATAACCGAAGGTATTATAGAACGTATTATTTAAAATTAAGGTTAATAGTTTTAAGGAAATATTTATCGTATTAAAAAACGATATGGAAGAGATTAATTTATTAAAAAAAGGCGAAATAAAGTTTAGGAGGTAGTTTATAAAGAAGTTCGACTGTTTAAAAAGAGAGAAAAGTAAATTATTTAAGAGAAAAAAATGGTATGCGATAATTTTAATAATTTAGATAGTTTTTTTTAATATCCTTAGTAGCTTTTCGAGCCTTAATAGTTTAAATAGTTTTAACGAATTAGCCGTTTGTTTAAAGGATAAAGGGAAGGATTTTAAGAAGTTTAATAATATAGATGTAAAGTTACGTTAGAAACGTTTTGATTTTTCGTTAAATAAGGAAAATTATTTAGCAGGTTAGGTTAATTGGGAATTTTGGAATAACGTTTTAAGTTTTGTAATAAAAGAAATTAGCTATAAGGACGGGATAAAGTTAGGTTAACTGGATTAGTTCCGTTTAGCAAAGGTTATTATTAAAATTTGTAAAAAGGCGTTTTTAAAGTTGATTATAGATATTAAAAAGGGTACGAAAATATTAAGGATGTTTCGGAAGATTTATATAACGATAAGTAAAGTTAGGTAGAGGTTTTTTTTAAAAAAAGTTTAGCAAAGTTATTTATAATAGAGGAGACCCGGTATAGTTTATTATTAAGTTTTAGAAGCTTTTCCGTAAGGTAAAAAGCTGTGGTATATGATTTGGAACGGAGGAATAGATTATTATGTTTTTTATTGTTATAAAGAACCGCGTTAGCAGTTAGTGCAAGATTATTTAATTAGTGCTGCGGTAAACGGATTATTTTTTCTAGTAGTTGATCGACGATTTTAATAATAAATTTTACGATCGATTTAATGAAAAGAAAAATAATAGATAATCCGTTAACGTACGAAAAAGTAAGGGAAATAAAAATAATAGTAATAATTTCCGAAATAATAAGTTTGTATAAAATAAGAACGGAAAGTTATTTTATTTTAATTATAATAAGTATAAATACTTAGCGAAAAATTATTTTAAGCTATAGAAAAACGGTAAAGGTAAAAAAAGGAAATAAAGTTAAAATAATAATTAGCGTAATAATAATGGTAATAATAATTAAAATAATTAAAGTAATAATTTTTGTAATATTTGTAACGGTAATTAAAGTAAAAAATAATTTATTTTTAAAGGTTTAAAAGATTTGTACTGTTTAAACGGAAAAATTTTTAACGTTTACGTTAACGAATAGCAGCTTTAGGATTTTATGTAATAATATAACGAAATAGTTTAAAAGATAACGTAAGGAATTATAAGGGTTAAGAACCTTAAGTTATAAGTAATTTAAAGTTTTAAATTATAAGGAACCGATTGTTTTAAATTACGGCTGTAAGTAACCGAAAGCCTTAAAGTTATAGTAATTAATTACCCTGGAGCAATTAAGGTAATAGTTATAAGTAGCGTTATATTTTTGTATAAATATTTTTTTATGGAAAACGATAGAGATATATTATTTTAGGATTTAGGAGTAAACGTTAATATTATTAATAATATTAGCGATTTCGAAAAGAATTTGGTATTAAATATTAAGTTTAAGGGAATTTATATTATAATAAGCGGAGAACCTATAATTGTTATTTTTATCGGTATTATAAAGTAATTTTTAAAAGATTTTAATAAAAAAAATAACGAAATTATAGTAAAGTATACGTTATATATTAACGATTTTCCTTTAAAGGTGTTTTTTAAAGAGATATTTTATAAAAAAGGAAGTTACTTAAATAAAAATATCTTAGTTAACCTTGATAAGTTTAAATTAATAATTATTAACGTTTCCCGAAAAGGATTTTTTTTATGGTTTTATAAAAAGTCGAAATTTATTATTAGGGGCTTAAAGTCCCTGAACGATAAGAATTATAAATAAGGATATGCGTTAGGGAAGGTATTCGGTAAGAAAGATAACGGTAATTTGGTTAATAATTTAAAGATAACTTTTATAGGGGCATTTAAAGATGGAAAAGTTTTTATAATAAACGAAATTATGAAGAAAATTATCCTTTAGTACTGTTACTTTTATTATTTTAATATTAAACGATTAATTTAGATTATTAAAAGGTTTATAAGGATAAATCTGGACCTTAACGATATAAAATGGTTCCTTTATATAGTTTGTAATAAGGGAAAAATACGGAAAATACCGTTTATTAATTTATAAAAAAAAGTAATATACGTAAGAAAAATTATTTGGTATAATATAAAAGCCGTTAAGCTTATTAGTATCGAAAATAACGGTTATTTCGAGCTTATTATAAACGATTTGTTACGTTATAAGGAATATTATTTATTTAGAATTAAGAACGAAGTATAATAAAGTTTATATACGTATATTACTCGAATATTTAAACGTTTAAAAACGTTATTATTAGATATGAAAAATAAAAGAAAAAGGGCGTAAATTTTACGTTTTAATAACGGTAGGAAATTTAGCATAATAATTATCGAAAATTTCTGCGCAGTAAAAAGTATTAAATTAATAATTTTTATATTTATAACTAATATTAAAATAAAATTGCAAAACGAAAGATATAATTCTTTTAAGACGAAATACGTATAATTACGACTTAAATAAAGATACCGATATATTTTTAAAATTTTGTAATAAAAGTAATAACGTATACCGTTAATAAAATTAAATAATTAACAGTAAAGGACGTAATACCGATCGAATATTTTCAGGATATATTTAAATTTAATAGGTTTTATAAGTTTAATAATAATTACTTTCGGATTTTTAGCAATAAGTATATAATCCTAATCGATAAGAATTATAGGATTAGATTAGAAAAACTAGTAGCCCGTAAAGTAAAAAAAAATGTTATTAGGTTATTAGAGGATATATAATTATAAGGTATAATTATTAAAAGGCGGCAGATTATTAATAATACCGTATATTATTATTTATAAGGATTTGGAAAAGTTAAGATAACCTTTTAACCCGAAAAATATTATTCGGTTATTTCCGCAGCCCGTATAAAAACGATTAAGATACCGTTAAAAATAAGGTGTTAAAATAAAAAATAAGGACGATAACGTCGTTTTAAAGGACGATACGGATTAGGAAATTAAGTAAATTAAGCGAAAAAAAAAAAACGTCCGAAAAAAACGGTTTTCGAATTGTACGCCCTGAAGGCCTTAGACGAAATACCAGAGCTAATACGTAAGTTAAAATTAGCTTTAACCCAAAAGGGCGATAATAACAATCTTTTTAATTTTTACCTATTATTAAATGTTAAAAACTAAAACGAAAACGGTTATAGGCTATACGTTATAATAAATAACGGTTTATTATTAAAAGAAACTATAAAAAGTTTAAAACGCGAAATATAGCTTAAAATTATTTTTATTGAAATTAGAAAAAACTTTTAACGTAGAATTTTCTGTTTTATATTAAACGATAAAACATATAGATACTTAATAAATACGAAATAAGTACTAAAAAAATATACGTTTATAAAAAAGTTAAAAAAAATATAAGGCCCGTATTTACGTTAAGAGATTTACTTAATAAAAAGGAATTAATTATAATAAAACGTTAACTAGTATTATAAAGGTTATATATTAGAAAATCTTAATAACGTTAGTTATTACCTTGGGTTAATATATACTTTAAATCGATTTTATCGCGGTTTATTTAAACGGTAACTTAAAGAAAGATATTTATATAAAGTTTTTTTCTATGTTAAAAAAGTATTTCGACGTATACCCGGAAAACAAAATAAAGTACTAGTTCTCCTTTAAAAAAATCATCAAGTTAATAAACTCCTTATACGGCTTAAAACAGGCTGGAATTACTTAATAAGAAAAAATAAAAATAAAAATTTACGAAACAGGGCTTTTGCCCGTTAACTTTAAACGACGTAATATATTATAATCCAAAAACAGAAAACATTATCGCTTCATACGTAAATAACTTCTTATTTTTCAACCTTAATAAATAACGTTTTAAAGATATCGTTAAAGGGATAATTAAGGATATATCTATTAAGGACTTAAAAGACGTTAATTAATACCTGGGCGTATAAATCGTCCGTTCCTTACTAACGGAAAATATTAAGCTAAATTAATAATAATATATTAAAAAATTACTAAAGTTAATAAAATTAAACGCCATACGGAAACAACTTACGTTATTTATTAAGGATCACTTAAAGTACGCCGTAAAAAATAAAAACGTAACTAATAAAAAAAAACGTACGAATATACGAACCTTATAAGGAAATTTAACTTTTCCAGTTATATTAACAAACCGGATATAACATTTATAACGTTAACTTGGGCTAAATTTATAAATAACCCGTTACCCAAATACTAGGAATATATTAAGTAATTACCGTAATACCTAAACGGTACGGCAAACTGATCTTTTCGGTACCGGAAATTAAAAAACTACCTGTACCGGAAATATAATAACTTAAACTTATTCGGAATAATAAATATAAATTTTGCAAATAATAAATTAACTAAATCCATAACAGGTTACGTATTTTTCATAATTAAAACGTTTATATTATAAATTTTAAAGTTACAGGGCGTTATTACTAAATATATTATTAAAGTAAAATACGTAAAAGCAAAAATAATTACAGCAAAAGCAATTAAAATTAGGAATTTCTTAATAAAGTTAAAACTTATACTTAAAGGCCCTATTCCCATCCTAGAAAATAATATAAATACGTTAAAATAAATAACAAAGATATAGATAATACGGAAAAAGCGCTATATTCGATTGGAATATTATTACGTACGTTAAAAGGTACAAAAAGGCAATATTAGCTTCCAATACGTAAAAAATAAGGATAACCCAGCAAATAAACTAACAAAACCTTTTAATAAAGCTAATTTCGAACGATTTATGGCGAATTTGGGACTAGAAAAAATATAAAACGAATTAAAAAATATTTAAAATCGACTGATACAAAGGTTTAATAGCCGAAATTACCTAAAACAAAAGGGCATATCGGCAGTTAATATTTTGAAATAATCACGGCTAATAGGCTCAGGCTAAAGGATATTACCTAGGACACCCTTTATTATAAAAAAACCCTTTAAATATAGATTATATATATAAAAGCGGCTCGCCCCAGACGTTTTCAATCTGTAAAATCATCAACACAGAGTTTTGCGCCAGTATCCTGCATTTGATCACTGTAACTGCTAATAATAACTATATAAAACCTTTATAAAAACTGATAAAACTTTATGACAGATATTTAAGATCAATTATTAGCTTACTGAGCCACGAACCCCTCTTAGGTCGTATTAGCGACTGTTATTAGATAGCTTCTTATTAGGATTTATATAAAATCCTATCCTAACTTAATTTTCTTGGTTATAGGGGGTTGTATTTTTATAATTATTCCCTTCTTTAAAGGCCTTAATTCCTAAAGTTACCGCGTTATTTTTCCGTACGACCGGATTTCTATATAGGATCTTTTTACTTAATAATAACGTTTCTAGTTAAGCTTTATTTAACTAAAGCCAGGGGGAAAAGCCCTATCGTAATTTCCTTACAAATTAAGGCAGTATAATACGTGCAAAAACAAAAGGTTTAAGGCGCGACTTTTATAATTTCCGACCGTTTTATTTTTAATTTTATTACCTTATTTTTTGGCGGTATAACTTTTTTATACGCATTATTTTGCACGATTTTAAATTTATTTATTCGGCTTTTTTTAATTATTTATTCGGTTTTCTGACCTTTTAAATATTTTGGTGCGTATATATTTTTAATACAATTTAATATATAGCAGGGGTAATTAGTTTTATAATATTTCCGTAACAAATAATTAATCTATTTTAAAAAATATGCCCTTCGAAAGAATTGAACTATTAACCCGTCGGGCGTCGAATAAGTTGCTGATATAATTGTTAGATATTTAGACTAATTATTAACTTTACTAAGCTACGAACCTTTTTTAGGTTATATTAACGACTGTTGTTGGATAATTTCTTATCAGGATTTATATGGGGTCCTATCCTAGCCTAGTCTTCTTAGCTACAGGGGGCTGTATTCTTACACTTTATATACGCCTTTATAACGATAAATCTAACGTAGAATTAAATTAGTAAAAAAAAATACCCTTAAAATGCACTAGCTATATGCAAGGTCGTTAGGTTTAAGCCGTATTATCCAGGCTGAGCCAAAGACACGAAATAATTACACCAATAATTAACACGATAAATACTTTACCTAATATCTTCGAACATGGTAACTATTAATGGTTTTCACGGTAAGCACTAGCTATATATAATAATCTCTTTTTCTATTAAAAATCGGACCTACCTTTTTATATCTCTATAAAGGGATTTTTTTTTTAAAATTTTAAAAAAATATTAACTTATTCTTTATAAATTACTATTAAAGTTTATTAAATTTGATATTATTTAATAAAGGCTTCGTAGAATTATGTAATTTTAAAATATCGTATTTTTTTATTTTAAAAATAATATAAAATAATTTATATCTTAGCGAAAATAAATTAGATCTTTCTTATATTTTATATATAATCGTTGAACATACTAATAAATACTCTAGCAGAGTTGTATCGAAATTTAATGTAAATTAGCGAAGTTATAACTATTTAAATTAAAAATGAGGCGAAAACGGCTCGCTCGCTTATATAGCTCGTTCGCTTGTGTCCTACGTTATTTATTTTTATTATAATTATGTTATTATATTATTGTACTTTATATTACGTTTGAAATTAATAGTATTATATAGTTTATTTTAATAAGCTTAAATTAATCGTATAATCTTTACTTTTTATCGTTTTTATAAATTGTTATATTTACGTAGAAAATTATTTCTTCTTCGGATAAAAATTATATTTTTAATTTAATATCATTTTTATATTATATAATATAAAATTTAAAAAAACTAAATAAATATATTAAATAGTTAATTTATTAAAATACTATTATATTAAACTTCGAAAAAAAAAGTTATTTTCGAGTTATTTTTATACCTTATATAATTTATAAAGTTTATTATAACGTAATAAATTTTCGATTAATTAATAAAACTATAAATGTATAACGTAAATACCTATTTCGATAATTATAAATTTTATTATTAAAGTTATTTTACTATTTTACTTTTCTTTATAATTAACTTTAAATCTTTTATATTAATTATTTTAATTAAGTTCATTATTATTAAATATTTAAATATTACTTGTAAACCGGTTAATACGTTACGTAACTCTTTTATTAAAGTTATAAATCATTAACCGATATACGTAACCCACGGCTATTACTACGGCAAAGAAACATACCTATTATGCGATCTTAACTTCGGACCGTGGCTTTCTCACCGTGCCCTAGGATGCTTTCATCAAGATCTGGTAGGCACTCTTGTACTGGGCCTTGTTGGCAAAAGTGAAACTCAACCCATTGTGTGAGCTTGGGATGCAGACACTTTCCTGAAAATCTAGTCTGTATAGCGTGAGTTTTATCCATAGTCATTGCATTGATTCTTATTAGTGCTCTATCTGTTCAAGTCGGGACGAGATGTAAGGGATGGGACACCAACACATCTGCAATTCGGTCTTAACGGGGCTGGAAGGGGTCTTCCATATAGGTACCTTGGGCCTTTTGGATGATAAAGCGAGCTCCCATTTTATGGATAGGCGCTAATTAAGATCTGATACAATTGCGGGGACGGTTCTTCCCCATACATTCACTTTATATCAAGTACGGCGTAAGAACACTGCAAATTTATTTCATCCCCGGTAATATGGAATGTATGCATTGTCTACTTTTCGATATCGTATACTCCGAGTATTTTCTCAGACCGTCTAAAGGAAGGCTCTGGTTTGAGCGTCTCAGTTTGTGGTACACTGCAGCTGCTTTGCCTGTGGGACTTCCCTTGAATTTGGTGGGTGGGTGGGTGGGGGGAGCCTTGGTCCAAGCTAGCTGCTTCTAAGCTTCTAGATGTACCTTTCCCTTACCTCGGATTACGTAGGAGCGTCCAAGTACCTCGAGTGCCCGAGACGATCTGGTTTGGCAGATACAAGCTGGCGGGGAATCCCTCTTTCAGAATGAACGGCTTCTCTCCCGACCAAAATGTGTAGAATATCTTGCAGCTGCCATGACTTTACCGTTGACTCCTTTGCGTCTCCTTCCTTCGCCCCCCTACCCCGGACTAATTGTTAGCATGTAACCGGTGCATATGTAGTAGTAGTAGTAGTAGTGGTCCTTATTTCCCGATTGACCAGGGCCTGGGAATGCTTGCATATTTCGGCGTAGCACAGAACCCCATCCCATCTCTCGTTTTGGTCGCGTTTTTGCTGAAAAACAGGTAATGCAGCTCGCAAGCTGCAAGGGTCAACCGGGTTCCCGAAGACTTTGTTCCTGCTCGTCGCCCAACTAAAATGCATCGCGCTCACCACTGGGGGCCCCTACCTAACTCTAGTGCAGATGCTTAGCCCCCCCCTGCTATGATCACCATTGACGTCGACGTCAACGTCAACCTTCCGCCGAGCTCTCCGGTAAAATGAATCCGCATGCCCCCGACATCGGGGTTATTGAGTTGCTCGAAGTTGATCCCCGACCAACCTTTATCGTCACCCTCCCTCAACCTCTCTCCTCCCCACGACCCGAATTCCCCCAAGCTCTAGCTATCGTCTACGCGAACCCGGCTTTACGAGCCGACCGTACTCTATACGATGGCTTGGATGGTATTTCTCAACCGCGTGATGGAGGCTTTTGGTCTTGGATTAGAAGCGGCGATGTGCAACTTTATCCTGATGGTGGTCTGTCTTCATCCCGGACTAGTATCACATTCATGAGCAATTGCTGGACACGATCGGTAGTCAATAACAGATGGGTTATTGTTGGCAGCAACAATCGGCCGCCTCCGTCTGACGGTGACCTTCCCGGACTTCGTCTTCACCATCGACGTGAGACCAGCGGCAGCCTCTTGCATACTACTACAACCGAGCCTCTTGTTGATGGTGACTTGGCCCATAGCTGGATCCTCCCAGATTTCACGCGAGAGCGGGAGCCTTTTGTTGACATCGTCAACAGCTTCGACTGGGCATCCACTCCACTCGGTCCGACCAGTGGTTGGCCTGTGTTACTTCATCATTCGTTCAACCAGGTTCTGGCCGACTCGCGGCCGATTGCTATCTATTGGGGGAACAGCCTGACAACGCTGTACAACGAAGCCTTCAGTCGTAAACTATGTGCCCCCAAGCCTCCCAGTCTGTTAGGCCGGCCGGTCGACGATGTATGGCCGTACTTCTGCGATGAGCTGAAGCAGAATATGCAGGCAAGCGCTTCCAGGCAATCTTCTAAAGATGACTCGGAATGGTGCGTCTTTGTCCAAAACCCGGATGGGACTCTGGTAGAAACATATCTCAAGTGGACCATCGTTCCTATCACCGAGAACAAGAAGTGCCTCGGCTTCATACACCCGCTCGTTGACACGACTTTGAGCCGACTCTGGGAAAGACGCACGAAGATGCTTATCGAACTGGGCGATATGCTGGTTATGGCACGCGACGTTAAGTCGTATTGGGCGAAGCTGTTTCAGAACCTCGAGTCCGTGAATTCCAGCTACGACGTCCCCCTTGCTATCTTATACTCGGTTGAAGATGGCGTCGGCAGCTCTGATCCCAGAAAGACCTGCCGATTGGAGGGTAGCCTTGGTGTTCCAGATGGCCACCCGCTTATCCCGCCAACTATTTCCCTTGGCGAAAGCGACGGCGGCCTTTGTTCGGCCTTCAGAGAAGCAATAGACTGGCGGAGCCCCATATTACTCCAGACTAAAGATGGTACCTTGCCAGAATCTCTATTAGAAGGACTGAACTGGCGTGGCTTCGGGGATCCCTGCCGCGAGGCTGTCATCTTCCCGATACTACCAACTAAAGACGAGTATGTAACGGCGCTTCTTCTTGTTGGACTGAACCCGCGCCAACCATATGACAATGGTTATAAACTGTATATATCCTTGCTTAATCAAAAGCTAGCCTCGACCCTGGCATCCACGCTGTTGCTTGAGGAGGAAGCTCGCAGAGGCCTTAATATGGCCGAGCAGGCGGCCTACGACCGGGCTAGACTGCAGGAAAAGCTTGAATCGCGAACTAAAGAGGTCGACGAAACTATGCAAAAGTTTCAATCCCTCGCCGAGTTCATCCCCGTCGGGATGTATTTCGGTGATTATCAGGGCAGGTTCACTTTCGCCAATGACTCTTGGCATCGCATAACTGGTCAACCGAAATCGGCTCCGGTAACCCCTGAGGCATTCCTTGCTTGTGCCGTTGAGGAAGATCAGCCGACCGTGCGGCGTGCGTACGATGAACTGCAGAGGAGCCTCTCTATAACGATCGAGTTTCGGGTACGTAGGTCATCAGACGACAAATTCCCGTTACAACAGCCGATAGGAAGTTCCCCAAGCCTTGAGAAAGCCGGGTTGGACTTAGAGTTGGACGACGGAGGAGAGCGGCATGTGCTAGCATCTCTAAAAGCTGAAAGCGGCCCAGATGGAAGTATCAGTCAGGTTTTCGCCTGTCTGACCGACGTCACTCTCCATAAGAAAGCTGCCGAAGAAGCGATTAGAAGGGCTCAGCAAGCCGAACATCTGAAGCGAATGGCGGAATTCGCGACTGTCGGACTGTACGATATGGACTTGGAAGGCCGATTAGTCTCGGCTAATAATGTTTTCTACGAGATGTGCGGTATCGAGAAGGCGGATTTGAGCCAGACAATAATCAAGCCCTTCAGTGACTGTGTTGTCGACGCTGATTACCCAAATCTCCAGCAAACCCTAGCTGAGCTTATCAAGGGAGGGAAGACAGAGACTACGGAGATTCGGCTGAAGACGACGTGGGTAGCAACGGATAGCGCCGGTGATACGATCTCAGCCCCTCGATGTGTCGTTGCGACGTTCATGCCCGTCCGCAATTCTGAAGGTATTATTCAGTCCTTTACCGGCTGTCTCAGCGACGTTTCCTTGCAAAGGTGGCAACTTGAGAGAGAACGGCGGCGAAAGGACGAAGCTATCGAGTCGAAACGCCAACAGGTAAGCATCCAACGTCCTGGCGAACCGTGTCGCGCCTCGCCAGAAGACAATATTACTATTTCCTTAACCCTTATACTGCAGATGGTTCTCGGTGGCATTTACCCAAAATTTCACGTCTTGTCCGCCGCTGACCTCGATAAACGGGATAGGAAAACTTCATCGATATTACTTCACATGAGATGCGCAACCCTCTGAGTGCCATCGTCCAGGCCGCCGATACTATTATTGCTTCTCTTACGAAAGCTCAAGAACTCGTCGAAACACATACCAACAATAACGCCAATGGGCTAAGTACCATTTGTCGCGGTATTACTGCAACCTCCTCCGGCATCAACCTACTCAAAGATGGCATAGAGGGTGCGGAGATTATCGTTGCCTGTGCTGCGCACCAGAAGCGCATAGTCGATGACATTCTCACAATGTCAAAACTTGACTCAAATCTCCTCACCGTGACCCCGGCTACGGTGAACCCCATCCAGGTCGTGCGCCAAGCGTTCAAGATGTTTGAGGTGGAAGCTCGTCGGGTTGATATCAACTTAAGCATGAAAGTACACCAATCATACTACGACCTCGATATCGACTTCCTTGACCTTGATCCCTCGCGGTTGAAGCAAGTACTAATCAACCTTCTCACGAACGCGCTGAAGTTCACCAAAGACGTGACAGCTAGGAACGTCTCCGTAGAGATGAGCGCTTCGAAGACTCGTCCTAAAGAAGGGGCCTCGTCAGTCCGCTTCATCCCCCCGGGAGCCATCTCCTTGGACGACGCGCAGAAACTGCCGTCAGTTCCAGAGGAGAACCGGATCTATCTAATGTTCAAGGTCACAGACACAGGCCAAGGAATGACAGAAGAGGAGATGTCTACTCTATTTCAGCGATTCTCTCAAGGCAACGCGAAAACACATGTCAAATATGGGGGATCGGGACTGGGGCTATTCATTAGTCGTCAACTCACGGAGATGCAGAATGGCGCGATTGGCGTTGCGTCTCGACCCGGCCACGGATCTACTTTCACATTCTACATCGAAGCGCACACGCCTAGTGCGGAGGCTCTCCGAGACGCGAGGGCTGCCGTTGACGTCGTTGAGAATCTTGTGCGATTGTCCCGTAGCCGTACTCATTCGAGTCCGAGCGCTGGGGATGTCGAGGTGCTTGAGACGGAGACCGCACCGGTCGAGATTCATATCAAGGGTGTATTAATTGTTGAGGACAATCTCATTAACCAACAGATCTCACGGCGCGGGCTCCTCGAACATGGGTACGCGGTTGAAGTGGCGAACCACGGGTTCGAGGCGCTAGAAAAGCTTCAGCGGACAACTCGAGCCGGCGGCGATTTCCCCTTGGATTTGATTCTAATGGATATCGAGATGCCGTTGATGGACGGTCTCACGTGCACGCGCAACATAAGAAAGATGGAGAGGGCGGGTCTACTTACGGGACCCCGGATTCCCATCATGGCGGTCAGCGCTAATGCGCGAGCCGAGCAGATTCTGGAGGCGAAGGCCGCCGGCTGTGACGATGTGCTCGTGAAGCCGTTCAGGATGCCGGACCTGATCGACAAGATGACGAACGTGGTACGAGCGCTGAAGAAGGCTTAGGCCTATGGAGGGGGCACTCAAACAGCGGATGGGGATCGCAGGAGGAAGGAAATGCACATTCGGATACCTAGCCCAAGGGCGCCGAACACCAGCATATACAGACTGGGAAACTCCGAAGGTTTCGCCTTTTTCAAAAATTGGGGAAGCTTCTTGCACGGAAGGATGAGATACGGTATCCTACTCTTTTGATCTTCTTTAGCGAGGGCGTTTAAAGGACGATTATGACCACCGATACTACTGGGCAACGAGCAATATCATTTTAAACGAGGGGGACATCTGTGTTATCAGCACCGGCGTTACTGCATCTGATTACCCAGAGAGACTCTGGCGATAACCCCCCGTAGATGATCATTGTTAGGAGTTTCGGTGTTTTCCAGACCCCTTCCTGCAGGCCTCTGTAATAACTAATAAGTCTTCGCATAGATAGAACTCATGGGCCAGTAGACAGCTGTCTCCCGCTTTTCTGAGAATCACAACACAGGCAGGTGAAACTTAAAGCCTGATGTTGATGATGAGTCGGATGGATAACTGGTGCATACGGGGAGCGCTCGTGGTAAGTCATTATTAATGGTGGTACAACGCATATCGAATGAGTTTCTTAATAGATGCGTAACTCCTTTTTGTAAACTATAGCCGAGGCTATCGACTTGCCGAAGTCCTCGTTCTATCAAGGCCAGCCTTACCTATCGCGTACTACATTGTCAACCTAGTTGTGCAACGTAAGCTGTGCGACTAATTATGCCTACTTGAAATGATAGATATCGCGTAGTTGCGACGGTGGGGGATGAGTGCCCAATCGTATACACCAGCCCCGGAAACGGGAACACCAATTTCTTTTTTCGGTAATAGCTTGACCAACTTCTCCTCTCCTTGGCCCTTAGCGGGGACTATTCGCGCCTTTTTCGGGCCTATCATGAGCACCGCAGTTCCGCTTACAGGGCTTCACTATTTCTTGGCAACGTTTGGCAGGTAACTCTAAGAGGGAGCGGGACAGTCGCCGACTCAAAATTCTCACTTGCGGGTCGGCCCCGGGGGGCCTATGCTGGAGTCTTTAAGAGCGTCTAACCTTCCGCCTCCATTGAACTATATCCCCCACTGAGATATTCTATCGTTGATGACAGACCTGAAGATGGGGACACAAGAACGACCCTCGCTCGCCCGCAGAGCGCGGACGCTCTTCCTCGGCGACGAGGCGAAGAGCAAGGAGGAAAGATGGCTGGTCCAGAAGCTGGGTTGGTGCGCCGCGAGAACCCACGAACTTGCGATTTGCTCACATTGCATTGCTAACTGAATAATTCCCTCTCCCGAAGACTTCTTCATCCTGACCTACTGCTGCCTCACCTACTTCTTCAACTACCTGGACCGGGCGGCGTTCGCCAACGCCTACGTCGCGGGTCTCAGGGAGGACCTCGGGATCGTGGGCCGCGAGTACAACGTCATCCTCGCCATGTTCACTGCCGGGTCCGTCATCGGGCAGGTGCCGCACGGCGTCATCCTCCAGAAGGTGGCGCCGCGCATCTGGCTGCCCTCCATGGCGCTGACCTGGGCCGCGCTGACGATGCTGACGGCGGCCTGCCGCACGTACGCGCAGCTGTGTGCCGTGCGCTTCCTGCAGGGCGCCGCCGAGGCCAGCACCTACTGCGGCACCATGTACGTCATCGGCAGCTGGTACAAGCCGCGCGAGATCGCCAAGCGCACCGCCATCTTCACGGCGTCGGGCCAGGCCGGCTCCATGTTCGCGGGCATCCTAATGGCCGCGATCTACGAGGGCATGGAGGGCTATTCGGGGCTCGCCGGCTGGCAGTGGCTTTTCCTCATCAACGGCATCATCACGTGCCCCGTCGCCGCCGCGGGGTTCTTCTGCTTCCCCGACATCCCCGAGATAACGGAGGCCCGCTGGCTCAACAAGGCCGAGCGCGAGCTCGCGCTCGCTAGGCTCCCGCCCAAGAGGGAGGACGGCCACGACATCAGCCCCTGTTCGTTGGCTAAGCGCGTCTTCGCCTCGCCCGCACTCTACATCCTGTGCTTCTTCGCAGTCGTCAGCGGAGCCCTCGAGGCCTTCACCGTGCAGAATTTATTTTTATTATGGATGAGCGAGCACCGCGAGCACTTCAGCCAGTCGCAAATCAACCGCTACCCGCTCGGCGTGCAGGCCGTCGGCATCGTGTCCAACTTCCTGGCGGCCGCGCACATCGACGCCACGGGGCGGCGGGTGCCCATGGGGGTCCTGGTGTCGCTGCTGCAGCTCGTCACGGCCGTCATGCTGCTCGTGCCCGGGCTGCCGTTCGCCGCCACCTTCTTCGCCTACTACCTGGCGGGGACGTCGTACATCGTCAACCCGGTGTCCTTTGGCTGGGCCAACATCATCTGCCAGCGCGGCGGCGACGACGCCGCGCGCGCCGTCATCCTGTACGCCATGAACGCCGCGTCCACATGCCTCTACACCTTTTGGGGCATCGCACTCTACCCGGCCTCCGACGCCCCCTACTGGCGCGACGGCTGCATCGCCATGATCGTCGTCGTCGCCGTCATGCTCGGCATGGTCGCCGCCGTGCAGTGGCTCGATAAGCGCACCCTTACCAAATACCCCGAGATGGAGCCTTACGAGGTGAACTCTGAGGTGTTGCGCCAAGGGGAGAAGAGGGAAAAGGGAAACACGAACGAGTCCCGCAATGCCTGATGACCTGGATCCCGGTGTAGAACGTATCTAGCGAAGGAATGATAATAGTGGTATTGCAGAAGCCATGGAAGGACGTCTATACAGTTTAATCTATGGATGCCCTGGTGCTACAACGACCGTACTTGTCGCCGTTGACGTCGACAGAAACCAAAGCTCAACACAAAGCTAGCCGTTGCGGTCCTACCCTGGAAGAACCATGGTATACCGGGAACCTGGTATGCTCAGAAAAAAAATCCCCTTCGTAAAAAGAGCTTCAGTCATTCCCCTCTACTTTGTGATGTATTCAAGACCATTTCCTGCGACGGTCCTCGAAGTTAAGTTCTCTAAGCCAGAATGTACGGGACGGCGAACTTGATAGGTCACTCACACTAATAAGGAGGCGAGAGCATGGCACATTAGGCTTCAGGACACTGTTTCCTAAATACAAATCAAACCTTAACAACGGACCAAGAGGTAACAGGTGTCTTGATAGCAATGATAGGTAAGAGTGCTTATCTGGACTGTATTTTAATGACATCGGATACGTAAGGCCAGACAACTTTCATAAAGCTTAGGTAGCGAAAACCAAAATTACCACTTCCAGTCCCATTCCACATCAGATTCTCAACATAAACAGCAGCATCGCCACTAATTATGTCACGCAGTCCCGAGGACAGCTCATCTCCCAGCGTACGAACAGAAATGGCTGTATACCCCGAGTATACCGACGGCTTGTGGGACGCGATGGGCGAGAAGCTGAACAAAATAGCCGCAGTCCGCGCCCGTGTATTCGAAGCATATAAGGGGATTTTCTTGAACGGCGATTACGAGCGGAATATAGCCAGGACGAAAGCGGCGATCGACCTCCTAAGGCCCCAGATTGGCGCAGCCGTCGGGCCATGCTGCGAGGACTTGCCCGGGTCCATCGCCGCCTGGGCTCATCGGTTGACGATTGACTATTACGCGCTCGTGGAGCATCTAGACGACCCCCACATGCCCTTGCGGGAGCGGGAGGCCCTTGGCACCGCCGTCGCTGAGCTAGAGCTCATATTCGGCGAGCCGGGACTTATTATACCGGACGCGGCAGTGTGGAGTGAATGCCGCACCATCAGCGAGGCCACGATCGAGACGTACTTGCGCCGCGCTGAGAACCCGCCCTTTCGTGAGTTGGGCGCGGGGGCCCTGGCGATGTTTACCCAGACGGAGCTCGATTTCCACGACTGCATGGAAACTATGGGATACTGGCTACTCGCGTTGGAGGAGGCAGAAGTGGATACGATCGAGGGGCTGGTGCTTCAGGATACTTATGAGGAGGCTAAAAAAATCATCACGGACGCTTCTTACCTATTATAGTTACATAATATTACCCTTGAGTGATGGCTTTCTGTCGGTAGACATGGGGCCTTAGAACCACTCGGGGGTCGGGCGTGTTGTTGCCCCCTCTTACCCACTTTGCCGTGTGGATCCAATAAAGGCACGAGCACCCTTTACATCACCGCGAAATTCCACTCTTCCTTTAGATGACATCTTGCTGTGACTTCTTACCACTAATTCAAATCTGTTATCGTCTTTGTATGGAGCGCAGTCCACCGTAAGGATCAGGACGTGCCGTGAACGATAGCCGGCACCGACTTTCGGCCGCGCTAGACAGAAGCTGCCATACAACTGCATCATACCAACTACCGCGCCTCCCTCCTCCTAGAATGCGAACTTGGGACCTCCGGAGCTCACACGGCCTCGAAGTAGACCGTCAGGACCCCCGCCGGACCGCCGGCGATGCCGTACCCCCGGGCCCTCTCCCTGAGCGCCGCGTGTGCCTCGTCCTGCTCGTCGTAGTACCGCATGTCGTCGAGGCTCGCGAACTTGGTCTCGGCCACTACGGTCCAGCCCTGGCTCCGCGGGTCGTCGGCCGCCTGGCCGACGCTAAGAGAGAGGATGTAGGGCTTGCCGTCCTGTTTGTGGCTGGCGGTCAGTGATTTCTCTGCTGTG